>WNWK01029186.1:0-24650 GCA_009830355.1 Cherax destructor | reverse complement strand
GCACTTATCCGTTTGCATCTATGCCTGTATCACCATTTGTGGTCGTTTCAACTCCTTAGTGCTTTACAGGCTATCCGTAACATGATACACCTCACCCCTAGTTCTTCGTATCCACCTTTGGTTATGCCGTATCTTTAGCAAGCATAAAGATATTGTCTTTTGTTGGGTCCATGGTCATGTTGACGTACAGGGCAATGAACAGGCAGACACTGCTGCACGGTCAGCAGTACATGACCTTCCAGTTTCATATAGAGGTGTTCCTTTCACGGACTATTTTGCGGTCATTGCTACCACCTTCGCACCCGTTGGCAACAACGCTGGTCTGACCTGCTGAATAACAAACTTCATTCTCTTAAACCGGTTATAGGTTTCTGGCCTTCTTGTCACCAATGTCGAGGTTGGGAGACTAGACTCTCCCGTCTTCGCATCGGCCACACTCGTCTTACTCACGGGTATCTCATGGAGAGGCTCCCTGCCCCTCTCTGAGCATTGTCAGGTTCCAGTGTCTGTTCGACATATTCTGTTGGACTGCCCACTCTATCAACGAGCACGCAGAATTTACCTCCAACGACATCTTCGCTCTGCGGCCCTTTCTTTACCTTCCCTTCTTGCAGATGGACCCTCCTTTAATCCTTACTCTCTTGTTGACTTTTTGACAGAAACTGACTTACTGCACAAACTCTGAAGATTATACCTCTAGCACCTCTCTCAGTCCCTTCTACCTCGATCTCTTGCTACCGTCTATCCCTGCACTATCCACCGTCATCTTGCACTCCATACCCTACTAATTATCCATCTCCCTCTTACAACCCACTCTCCCTGCATCCTACAATAACCTGCAGCGCTGTATAACCCCTGTGGTTAAGCGCTTTTATTTGATTATAATAATAATAATGACAGATTTAAGCGTGTGTTTGTGTGAGCCGGGTCGAACTGTATAACTGTATTTAAATACTCAAAGTGACAGACAACTGACTATATATCACACACACACACACACCTGGCAAATGTATTACTTGACATGGACAGACTCCAAGTGTGAGTGAGCTGCGAGTATTTCCACCTGACAAGCGACTGGCACTATATTCGCACACACCTGTTCTAAAAGTTTGGAATCAGCAGACAGACTCCAACTAGATACCGGTCAATAAAAAAACTCGAGGAAGTGTTGGCTTAATTCTCCGTTTGTGACTGAGCTGTGGGCTTGTTATTAAGTCTAAAATGCATCAATAATACATAGATTGACACAATCAATCGACGGACATGACAAGAGCTCACTCTTTCCTAGGAAATTATAATATAAATCATAGGGTGCTATACTCCCATCTGACACATCAGTTACTATGAAAATCCAACAGAAGTATTACTTGAGGGACGAGAAGACCCCTTTTGACAACCCATGCTGATGCATGTGGTCAGGAGAGTTCGTACACAGACTCCACTTGGTCTAAAGCGGCTCTGATAGCCCTAAGTGTAGCCTGCTCATTGGTTGTGGGCACCCTAGCAACACTACCACACCTGTGGATCTCACCTGTGAATGGGTTTACCACCCCTGTGGTCCAGGTGGCTGGCAATAAGAGCCAGGCTCCTCCCACACAAGAAGGGGGTGACCCCCCTATCTTTCTCAGTGGCCACGAGGACTGTTACAAGGGAGAGTGGAGGCGACTTCGGGCTGCACAGAGATGGCGCGCTCAGCCTTGTTGCTGGTTCAGCCTTCCGCAGCTGAAACCAGAAGACTCCTAAGATGTGAAACAGCTGTTCTATAACCCTGGAGCTATTGAGGGAAACACAAGCATGAGAATAATTGCCCCTGAGGAGCGTTGTGTTAGTATATCAACTGAATACTGACGATTACACTTACGTGTTTGGGCTCAATGGCCCACGAGTAACTGGGTGTATGGGAAATCTGTCTAGGTCATACCTTAGCTCTCAACTGCGCAGTCAATTAAACCAAACTATGCATAAGCATGTATTAGACCCTTAAGTGTCACCAGGATATCCACTGTCTTGATTGAAGCAAGTGTTCCAAGATACACTGTTGCTTATAAGATAGTTCTTAACACACGTTAAACAACAGTCTTTCAATCTTGTTCTGTTTCCACAGTAACGTCACTACGGGAAGCTAAGAACACTTCCCTCGAATCGTTCTACTATGAATAGTGAGATTGTCTGAGAGATCGAGAATGCACTGTTAAAGTTCCTTTGAGGTCAATGCACGCTAACACTCTCCTCGTACCAGTTCATAACGCAATCTGCTCTCTCCACCCGCGGCTGCCCCCTCTTGCCCCTCAATACAAAGAACCTGTTGATTACAGCATTTTCCCTTCCTTGCCAAACAGCTATGGGAAGCAATACAAGATGCTTGATTTCTCGTTGTCTGGGCATAGACGACAGTTTATGCTAGCCTCAAATTGTAAAAGAATGGGTGTAGGGTTTTCTGGTACGAACATGTGTTACAAATTATACAAGCAAGAAAGGCTATCAGCTCTCTGGAGGGCTGAGTCCCTCAGGGGGCTGAAAGGGCTGAAGAGGCTGATACCTCCCCCTTCCTGGAGAAAATTTCTCCACAAGACCTATGCCATTAGCCAACACCCATGTGTTGTATATTAGAACAAATTACTAAGATAAAATAATTGTCTACAAGAATACTAAAAAGGCTACCTAATCCATGCATTTAGAATACACTATCAGTGATTATCATTGGTATTCACTGTTCACTGGTCCAACTCATGGAACCTTTACTGCACGTATAAGTTCCATCAAACACCTTAACTACTGGGAACGCCTGGAAAGCAATTGATTTGTACTCACTAGAGCGCAGACGAGAGATATATCATAATCTACACCTGGAAGATTATGGAGGGACTGGTCCCTAATCTGCACACAGAAATCACTCCCTACGAAAGCAAAAGACTTAGCAGGCGATGCAACATACCCCTAGTGAAAAGTAGGAGCACTACTGGTGCACTTAAAAACACAGCAATTGTCCGGGGCCCAAGACTGTTCAACAGCCTCCAACCAGCCATTAGGGGCATTACCAATAGACCCCTGGTTGTCTTCAAGAGGGAACTGGACAAATACCTAGTCAGTGCCGGATCAGCCGGGTTGTGGTTCGTACGTTGGACTACGTGCGACCAGCAGTAATAGCTTCGTTGATCAGGTCCTGATCCACCGGGAGGCCTGGTCGTGGACCGGGCCGCGGGGGCGTTGATCCCCGGAATGCCCTCCAGGTAGACTCCAGGTAGACCCATAACTGATTCATTGAACCCAAGCTGACTAATAGAAGCACGCCCGGTTGGTGATGACTATAACTGCCGGTTAACTAAGAACCATGGCGATTAAGGCATGGGTTGCAGCCCAGCAGCCTCCGGCCAGCTGGAGGGCCTCCAGCACCCTCCGCCAGCTGGAGGGCCTCCAGAGATTAAGTGAAAAGTGTTCACAGTTACTTCTGTTAATTTATAATTATAGTATGTTATTACATCACATAAATGATGAACTGTTGACTGTTGCGACTAATTTTTGATAGAGATTTAAGAGTGGATCCCTATAAGGCAGGCGATATTCGGTTTGCTAAGGACTTATAGTATACTGTCATTGTGTCAACTTGTCAAGCCTAGTGGCAAAGGCCTATCTTCTTTTCTGTATAATTTTCATTTTATTATATTTTAATGATGGCTGAATTTAGTTTAATATTAATGATGTGCATTTTGCCAGTGTATTATTGTGTTATTGTGTATTAATAACATTAACTTTTCATGCAAATAACTAAACTGAGATCAAATGATTCATGTAAAGAATTAAATTCTCCTTCATTAGACAGTCAAAAGAATATATCGTCTTTTTAGCATTTTTTTCACCCTTTCAGTTTAATCATGTCGGAGTAAAAGAGGTTTGAGACTGGAACAAGCAAAAGATGCCTAATCGTACTTGTGTGTCCGTGAAAGTTTTTTGTACACTCTCCAGGTCAACAATTTTCCTGCCCTGAAGGGGCCAGTTAGTGTACAGCAGTATTCCAGCCTATAGAGAACAAGCAATTTGAAGAGAATCATCATGGGCTTGGCATCCCTAGTTTTAAATGTTCTCATTATCCATTCTATTATTTTCCTAGCAAATGCCGTAGATATATTGTTGTGGTCTTTGAGGGTGAGATCCTTTGACATTATCACTCCTAGGTCCTTCACATTACTTTCTCGCTCTATTATATGGTTAGAATTTGTTGTATACCCTGATAGTTTTATTTTTCTCAAGTTTTCCATATATGAGTAGTTGAAATTTCTCTTCATTGAACTTCATATTGTCTTGAGTGGCCCATTTGAAGATTTGGTTGATGTCCGCTTGGAGTCTTGCGGTGTCTTCGATGGAGGTCACTGTCATGGCAATTCGGGTGTCATCTGCAAAGAAAGACACGGAGCTATGGCTTATATCTCTGTTTGTGTCAGATATAAGAGTGAAGAATAGGATGGGAGCGAGTACTGTGCCTTTTGATTGGCAATCTTGCTTCTTAGAACCCTTTCAAAGATTTTTGATATGGGATGTAAGTGCTATCGGTCTGTAGTTCTTTGCAATTGCTTTACTGCCACCTTTGTAGAGTGGGGCTATGTCTGTTGTTTTTAATGAGTGTGGGATGACCCCTGTGTCCATGCTTTTTCTGCATAGAATGCTGAAGGCACGTGACAGTGACTTCTTGCAATTCTTGATGAACATGGAGTTCCATGAGTCTGGGCCAGGGGCAGAGTGCATGGGCATGTCATTTATTGCCTTTTCAGTCTTCTAGTGTTAGGATAATATCAGAGATTTTTGAGATGACCAAATTTTGGGTCTCGTTCATAAAGAATTCATTTGGATTGTCGACCCTTAGTCTGGGCAGCGGCTCGCTGAACATTGAGTCGTATTGGGACTTTAATATCTCACTCATTTCTTGGCTGTCATCTGTGTATGTCCCATCTCGCCTAAGCAGGGTCCAATACTGGATGTTGTTTTTCCCTTAGATTTGGCATAAGAGAAGTATTTTTTTTTTAATTTCCTTTATGGCTTTTAGTTCTTCCTGCGATTCTTGTCTCCTGTAAGATTCCTTTAGCTTAAGTTCGATATTTTTAATTTCATTGACCAGTGCTTCCTTCGTATTTTGGATATATTGGCTCCTCTCAGCAGTCTGTGACTCTTCTTCTTCGTCTGTATAGGAAGCATCTCCCTCTTTCTAGTTTACATCTTTCTTTTTCTTATTGAAATGTGCCTTGAGCAGATCTCAAGAACGACAGTTTATTTTTCTAGGCAAAGGTTCGGATCCATGTTGTTTAGGATATCTTCCCAGCTTGTTTCATTTAGGACATGGTTGACTTTTTCCCATTGTATTGTTTTGTTATTGAAATTGAATGTTGTGAAGACACCCTCATGACTGATCATATTTTGCTGGTCAGGAGCCCTGTGCATACATGTCTGTACATCTCATGTTGTGATCTGCGTGTATTGTCATTTATAGTTATATTACGTATTAGATCGTAGTTGTTAGTGAAGATGAGGTCCAGCTTATTTTCAAATCTTGTAGGCTATAATATTTGCTGGTTTTGGTTTTCTATCTTTTCCGCCAAAACTTCAATTATATCATTTGAGGTGTTTAATAGTTCTGAGCAAATGAGCGACTCTGTGACACCCCACCTCATCCCCACCATAGTTGCCTGTTTAGTCTGTCGCATCTGAATAGGTTATAGTCTGGGATCCATATTTCGTTGTCAAAATGGTCCTTTATATGGATCTCTGTGAAAGCTGTAAACATTGCATTTGATTCCATGAGCAGTTCCTTGATGTAAGAAATTTTGTTTGTTGACGGCTTTAAACCCTGTATGTTTGCAAAGACAAATGTCGGTATATTGATGAAATTTAGGGTGGGGTTTTATTTGCTGGCTCTAATATGTTGTTCTGGAGTGGAGGCCAATGACTGTGCCTCTGCTCCAGAAGTGTTTTCAGTTGGTGTAAGGTTTGTCATTCCTTGCCAGTCTTTTTTTTCCTTCTTGGCACTAAAAAACCTTTCTCTGGAGAGGTTATAGCTCCCCTCTTTTGTTTCCCATAGTCTGGCTAGTCTGTGTCGTCTTGTCCCCTTTAGATGATGTGCCTGGACGTATAAGTTATAGCATTTTCTTTCATGGAGTGACGAGTGACACATTTCGGGGTGAAATAAGTTACAGGAAGGGGAGTTCCACCTTCCTTTTGTCATGTGGATGCGGCATTTTTTGGGATGGTCAAAGATGCATGTTCCACCTGTTCTACCAGATATACCATGCCTGCAGATACCCAAGGCATAGATTGAAATTTTGTTTGCTAGGATTTTTTGTGGCTGCGTTCGCTGCTGTTGCATTTGTTTTGTTTACCCTCTCTCTACCTACCGCCCCTGTATGGACATCAGTGCTTGCACCAGGTTTTACTGGTAATGTGTCAACACTATTCTCTGAGGCATCATTCCCTTTTGTTCCTTCACCATCAGTATCGCTACTTTGAATCTCTGGAAATTGAATATTGTTGTTTTTACCTGTTTTATCACCAGGGCCACTATCTCCATTTGGTGCACTGTCCTCCAGGACAACACTAGCACCCTCTGGAACACTGTCTTCCAGGACAACACTAGCACCCTCTGGAACACTGCCCTCCAGGACAACACTAGCACCCTCTGTAACACTGTCCTCCAGGACAACACTAGCACCCTCTGGAACACTGTCCTCCAGGACAACACTAGCACCCTCTGGAACACTGTCCTCCATGACAACACTAGCACCCTCTGGAACACTGTCCTCCAGGACTACACTAGCACCCTTTGGAACACTGTCTTTCAAGACAACACTAGCACCCTCTGGAACACTGTCTTCCAAGACAACACTAGCACCCTCTGGAACAGTCTTCCAGGACAACACTAGCACCCTCTGGAACACTGTCTTCCAAGACAACACTAGAACCCTCTGGAACACTGTCCTCCAGGACAACACTAGCATCCTCTGGAACACTGTCTTCCAGGCCAACACTAGCACTAGTACTTAGGCAACGCTCTCGCCTCAAACATTGAGTGTCTGTGTTTCGATTCTTGACAGGGTGGAAACATTGTCCCCGTTCACTTAGTAAGCAAGTAGGTACTTGGGTGTTAGTCAACGGGTTTTTGTTACATCTTGGGGGACAAAATTGAAGGACCCCAATGGAAATAAGACACAGTCCTTGATGATGCACTGACTGTGTTGGTTTAATTTTTAACCCTCATGGCTTAACAATCCGAACAAGATCTTAGTAAGGTGCGAAGTTCCACTTCCGTGAATAACTATCCCTTACTAACCCCTTACTTCTCCGCCATCATTACTCACCTACACCATCAACCCTCACCCTCTCTAAACAAGAATCCCCTTCCCCACAATTACCTTTAACATTCACCACATTGAGAATAACACTAACACATACAGCACTATCACCACCCTCCACACCACACCCTTCCTACACATTCAGCAACACTCCACCCCCCTCCCTGCAACACCACATACTCAGAGACTGTAAAGAATGTCATCATTTTTCACCTTTCCCCCACCTGTGCCTTGCATCAATTACCAAGAGACAAACAAACTGCTACCTTTCAGATGAGTTATTCCCTCACCACATAGTTATGGCTCAATATACACACACAAATGCAGATACAAAAATACGTATAAACAAACAGAGGGAGACAGAGAGATACAGATATAAAAGACAAACACACACCCACCCACCCACACACACACACACACACACACACACACACACACACACACACACACACACACACACACACACACACACAACGGGGCCAGGAGCTATGACTCGACCCCTGCAACCACAACTAGGTGAGTACACACACACACTGTACACTGTGTACGTCAGGCCCATATTGGAGTATGCAGCACCAGTTTGGAACCCACACCTGGTCAAGCACGTGCAAAGGTTTGAAACAAGGTTTGTTCCGGAGCTAAGGGGAATGTCCTATGAAGAAAGGTTAAGGGAAATCAGCCTGAGGACACTGGAGGGCAGGAGGGTTAGGGAAGACATGATAACGACATACAAAATATGCGAGGAATAGATAAGGATGACAGAGACCAGGATTGTTCAGAGATGGGACACAGAAACAAAGGGTCACAATTGGACGTTGAAGACTCGGATGAGTCAAAGGGATGTTAGAAGTATTTCTTCAATCACAGAGTTGTCAGGAAGTTGAATAGTCTCTGAAAGTGAGGTAGTGGAGGCAGAAACCATACACAGCTTTAAGACGAGGTATGATCAAATTCATGGAGCCGGGAGAGAGGGACCTAGTAGCGATCAGTGAAGAGGCGTGGCCAGGAGCTGAGTATCGACCCCTGCAACCACAAATAGGTGAGTACACACATACACACAAACTGGCTGAAGTGGCCAGAAGGGCTCATGCGAGCAGGGTGAAGCTACTGATCATGGGTGACTTCAACCACAAGGAAATCGATTGGGAGAACTTGGAGCCACATGGGGGCCAAGAAACGTGGAGGGCTAAGATGATGGAGGTGGTACTGGAAAACGTCATGTACCAACACGTAAGGGACACTACCAAAGAGAGAGGAGAGGATGAACCAGCGAGACTGGACCTAATATTCATCTTGAGTAGTGCAGATATTGAGGACATCACATACGAAAGACCCCTTGGGGCCAGTGATCATGTGGTTTTAAGCTTCGTATACACAGTACAGTTACAAGTGGAGGGGGAAGCAGGAAGGCCGGACGAATAAATCCAAACTAAAAGAAAGGGGACTACACGGACATAAAGCACTTCCTGAACGGTCTTCAGTGGGACAGAACTGACAGGAAAGTCTGTAAACGAGATGATGGAATATGTGAGAACAATATGCAAGGAAGCTGAGGAGAGGTTTGTTCCCAAGGGTAACAGGAATAATGAAAAAGCCAGGATGAGCCCGTGGTTCACCCTAAGGTGCAGGGAGGCCAAAACTAAGTGTACTAGGGAATGAATGGAAGAAGTATGGAAGGAAAGAACCCAAGAGAATAAGGAGAGCAGTCGTAGAGCCAGAAATGAACATGCACAGGTAAGAAGGGACAATATGAAAATGACATAGTAGCGAAAGTTAAATCTGACCCGAAGCTGTTGTACAGCCACATCAGGAGAAAAACAACAGCCAAGGACCAGTTTAATCAGGCTAAGGAAGGAAGGAGGAGAGATCACAAGAAACGACCGCTAAGTATGTGATGAGCTAAACATGAGATTCAAAGAAGTGTTCACAGAGGAAACAGAAGGGACTCCAGAAAGACGGAGAGGTGGGGTACACCACCAAGTGCTGGACACAATACATACAACCGAGGAAGAAGTGAAGAGGCTGCTGAGTGAGCTAGATACCTCAAAGGCGACGGGGCCGGATAACATCTCTCCAGTTTTTAAGAAAGGAGACAGACATGAAGCACTAAACTACAGACCAGTGTCACTAGCATGTATAGTATGCAAAGTCATGGAGAAAATTATCAGGAGAAGAGTGGTGGAGCACCTAGAAAGGAATGAGCTTATCAACGACAGCCAACACGGTTTCAGGGACGGAAAATCCTGTGTCACAAACCTACTGGAGTTCTATAACAGGGTGACAGCAGTAAGATAAGAGAGAGAGGGGTGGGTAGATTGCATTTTCTTGGACTGTAAGAAGGCGTTTGACTCAGTTCCACACAAGAGATTAGTGCAAAACCATGAGGACCAGGCAGTGATATCAGGGAAGGCACTACAATTTTTCAGGGAATATATGTCAGAAGACAGCAGCGAGTCATGGTACGTGGCGAGGTGTCAGAGTGGGCGCCGGTGACGAGTGGGGTTCCAAGGGGTCAATCCTAGGACCGGTGGTGTTTCTGGTATTTGTGAACGACATGACGGAAGGAATAGACTCCGAAGTGTCAAAGTTTGCAGATGATGTGAAGTTGAGAAGAATTCAATCGGACGAGGACCAGGAGAACTACAAAGGAATCTGGAGAGGCTGCAGGCCTGGTCTAGCAATTGGCTCCTGGAGTTCAACCCCATCAAGTGCAAGGTCATGAAGATTGATGAAGGGCAAAGAAGACCGCAGACGGAGTACAGTCTAGGGGGCCAGAGACTACAAACCTCAATCATGGAAAAATATATTGGGTAAATATAACACCAGGCACATCTCCTGAGGCGCACATCAACCAAATAATTCCGCATGTGGGCTCCTTAGCAAACCTAAGAACATCTTTCCGACATCTTAAGGAATCGTACACTGTGTACGTTAGGCCCATATTAGAGTATGCGGCACCAGTTTGGAACCCACGCGTAGCCAAGCACGTAAAGAAACTAGATAAAGTGCAAAGGTTTGCAACAAGACTAGTCCCGAGCTAAGGGGTATGTCCTACGAGGAGAGGTTAAGGGAAATCGACCTGACGACACTGGAGCACAGGAGAGATAGGAGGAACATGATAACGACATATAAAATACTGAGAGGAATTGACAAGGTGGACAGAAACAGAATGTTCAAGAGATGGGACACAGCAACAAGGGGACACAGTTGGAAGTTGAAGACTCAGATGAATCACAGGGATGTTAGGAAGTATTTCTTCAGTCACAGAGTAGTCAGGAAGTGGAATAATTTGAATAGCGATGTAGTGGAGGCAGGGTCCATTCATAGTTTTAAGAAGAGGTATGATAAAGTTCACGGTGCATTAAGAGTGACCCAGTAGCGATCAGTGAAGAGGCGGGGCAAGGAGCTGAGTCTCGACCCCTGCAATCAATTAGGTGAGTACAACACATACACACACACACACACACCATACATACCCGGCACAAAATTTAGGGTGGTATTCTCAGAAGAGACAGACAGGTTTCCAGCAAACCCAGGTAGTAGAGTTCATCAACTTGTGCTGGACACAATGCACACAACCGGGGAAGAGGTGAAGAAACGGCTATGCGAGTTAGATACCTCAAATACAGTGAGGCAAGTGAGGGAGCCGAGGCACTGTGTGTGCTGCTAGCAACAATCTTCACTAAATCTATGGAATCAGGGCAACTGGCAGGGGTGTGGAAGTCAGCAAATATATTCCCATTTTTTAAGAAAGGAGATAGGCAGATAATACCGAGCACATCTCCTGAGGCGCACATCAACCAAATAACTGCTGCAGCATATGAGCGCCTGCAAACCTAAGAATAACAGTCCAACATTTCATTAAAGAATCGTTCAGGACACTGTACACCGTGTACGTCAGGCCCATACTGGAGTATACAGCACCAGTTCGAAACCCACACCTAGCCAAGCACGTAAGAAAATTAGAGAAAGTGCAAAGGTTTGCAACGATACGAGTCCCGGAGCTAAGGGGCATGTCCTACGAAGAGAGGTTAAGGGAAATCGACTTTACGACACTGGAGGACAAGAGAGATGTAGGGGATATGATAACGACATATAAATTACTGAGAAGAATTGACAAGGTGGACAGAGACAGAATGTTCCAGAGATGGGACACAGAAACAAGGGGTCACAATTAGAAGTTGAAGAATCAGATGAGTCACAGAGATGTTAGTAAGTATTTCTTCAGTGAGAGAGTGGTCAAGCAGTGGAATAGTATGGAAAGCGATGTTGTGGAGGCAGGTACCATACATAGCTTTAAAAAGAGGTATGATAAAGCTCATGGAGCAGGGAGTCAGTGGACCTAGTGGCGATCAATGAAGAGGCGGGTCCAGGAGCTATGACTCGAAGACTGAAACCACAATTGGGTAAGTACATTAATGAGTACAAACACACACACACACACACACACACACACACACACACACACAACAAACAAACAAACACACCTCTCCACGAGGTATACATTTTTAGTTTCATATCTCTATTATGCACCCCATACCTATCCTGTGGGCGGTAGTCAAAAGAATACAGATGTACATAATGGGTCTAGACGAGGTATACAGACTGTAGAAACCAAACAATCTTAACAGAATAGGAGAATTTTTTTCCTGGGTAGAGGAATGGTTGACAAATAGGCAGCAGAGAGTTTGCAAAAATGGGGAGAAATCAGAATAGGGGCACGTTACAAGTGGTGTTCCGCAGGGGTCAGTGTTTGGCCCCTTGTTGTTCACAATTTCCATAAACGACATAGATGAGGGAATAAATAGCGACATAAGCAAATTTGCTGATGACACCAAAATAGGCCGTCCAACGCATTCTAATGAGGACATTAGAGCACTCCAGGATGATTTGAATAGACTAATGCAGTGGTCGGAAAGTGGCAGATGCAGTTTAATGTAAACAAATGCAAAGTTCTAAATGTTGGACAGGAAAATAACCATGCCACATATAAACTGAATAATGCAGATCTTAATACTTTTGATTGTGAAAAGGATTTAGGAGTTCTGGTTAGCAGTAATCTGAAACGAGGACAACAGTACATAAGTGTTCGCAAAAAGCTAACAGAATCCTTGGCTTCATATCAAGAAGTATAAATAATAGAAGTCCTCAGGTTGTTCTTCAAGTCTTTGGTTAGGCCTCATTTAGATTATGCTGCACAGTTCTGGTCACCGTATTACAGAATGGATATAAATGCTCTGGAAAATGTACAGAGGAGGATGACAAAGTTGATCCCATGTATCAGAAATCTTCCCTATGAGGATAGACTGAGGGCCCTTAATCTGCGCTCTCTAGAAAGGAGTAGAATTAGGGGGATATGATTGATGTGTATAAATGGAAAACAGGAATAAATAAAGGGGATGTAAACATCGTGCTGAAAATATCCAGCCAAGACAGGACTCGCAGCAATGGTTTCAAGTTGGAAAAGTTCAGATTCAGGAAGGATATAGGAAAGCACTGGTTTGGTAATAGATTTGTGGATAAGTGGAACAAACTCCCGAGTACCGTCATAGAAACTAAGATGTTGTGTAGTTTTAAAAAAAAGTTAGATAAATACATGAGTGGGTGTGGGTGGGTGTGAGTTGGACCTGACTAGCTTGTGCTACTAAGTCAGATGCCGTGCTCCTTCCTTAAGTGGAAGTGACCTGACTACCTGGAGAGGGTTAACTCCAGGTAGTCAGGTTTAAGCCGAGGCGTGACATGGACTTGCCTCGCATGGGTCAGAGTTCCTTCTTTCTTATGTTCTTAAATTTGGATAGCTGTAATGCTCTCAATTATTCAGATTTATTGAAATTGATGAAGTCACAATTATTTGTTTACTACTCAAATGAAGTCAAACCTTTCAAGACAATTAATCATACCTGATAAATGATTTAGATTGTTACTTATATTTTGTGAATGCCTCATACGATTGGCCTCAAATTTTCAACTCTGGTGAAATATTAATAGGAAAATGTTCATGGAACAATTAGTATGTGCAGATGACCTTCCCACTTAATATTCCTTGCGAAATTTTGAGAAAGCCTTTATTGATAGGCTTCAACTTTTAATAATAGTGGATCATTCTATGAAAGAAGCTGGGTTATTATTGCCAGATGTACGTGACAGTTTCATTATATGCAGAAGCATCTTATGAAATAGGATGATAATATATCTTCCATATGTAAGAGCATAGTACTCCAACAAATGGAATTTTAGATTTATTTTTGAGTTTATTTTCTGGTCGGATTAATTTTTTTATGACTGGTATGTATACTCAGAAGGCGCTTTGCATTAATTTTGGATTGTATAAGTTTAATTTGTCAATGTTCTTAAATTAATTACTATATATTATCTAGTGACTGCCTTTTCTCGTCAGACATATTAGATATTTAACTCTACTAGATATTTGATGCTTATTATGCCAGCATTGTTGTACATGAAGCTTGGCTTATTGGATATGAGGATTCCTTCCATTGTGACCAATTTTGACTTCTAGTCAAATATTCATTCCAGTGAGGTGGTTAGGGGATCCTATGTCAAGAATAATACATTAGTCATCGAATGAGTTCGTCTAAGACTGCATAGTGTGGGTAGGGTAGTGTGTGTGCATATTACATATCAATAGATGCAAGTGGCTTTAATAGGCTGAAAGCACCTTAATTCTGTTAAATGAAGTTATGTGGTCTGATAGCTTCTTCGAGGCATTTGTTCCTGGAGAATGTACTGAAGGCAGAGGCGGACTGGCCATACGGGCATTTGGGCAATGCCCTGTGGGCTGCTGGGCCGGTTTAAAGAAAAAAAAATGAAAAAATGTCACAAAAAAACTACATTGAAACGAAACGCCTCTGGTGTGTTCTCAATAAACTGGAAGTAAATATATATACGAGGATTTATTTTCTATTTTAAGTTTAACGAGAGGTCATTGTCTGGTTTTTCGGAAAATGGCCTATTATCAAATTTTCGTTTATCACCCGTGAAAGCCTTATTTGATCGGCTTCAAAATTTCTACGCTTCAATAATGAATCTTGAGTAACATTCATAGTACTATTAGCATGTGTGAGAGACCTATATGCGCAGTGCTACGTAAGACATTCCCATATTTTTGTTTCCATGTGATAGGCAGCGACAGGCTTCTCAAAAATTCGACACTCGTATATCAGGCTTCTCAAAATTCGACACTCGTATATCAGGCTTCTCAAAATTCGACACTCGTATATCAGGCTTCTCAAAATTCGACACTCGTATATCAGGCTTCTCAAAATTTCGACACTCGTATATCAATATTAGAAGACTGGTTGTATATTGAAAGAAGTATGTAGATGCCATTTTGACACTTTTTATACTCAAATAACCCGCACAGGAGAATTAAATTTATGACGACGTTCGGTCCTATTAGGACTATTGACTAGTAAAAGGTTTAGGTCGGACTGAAACATCATAAGTTTCACTCTCCTTTGTATAGCTTATTAGTATATTGTTCCAGTCGCAATATATTGTGACTGGTATTGTGACTTTCTATTCTTTGCCATTTAAAATCTCGAAATAATACATTATTAGCTTACTGCATTATTTTCCCCTTTGATGCCTGTGACGGGCTCTTTGTCCAAGAAATTGGACTTATCTTTCTCTTGCTTGATTCGAATTTCAATTCCTTCTATTCACAGGAGCTCTATGACCCCTACGGGCTAAGCGCTTTCCTCTAATTAAAATGTACTAATTGTGAACGCCATCAGTCTGTAATGGCTGATGCGTCACAAGAAATGAATACATCGTTGCATAGGTTTAATAACTAGTTATCTTCTGGTCTTCTGTAAACATTGTGTTGATGTGTTTTCTTCTGGAGTAAACAATGTTTGATGAGAGGTTGTATAAGTTATGTGTCAATATCACTGATCAAACAGCTGCTGTGAAATATTGGAGAATTTTTCTTCTGAGAATAACTAAGTCAGTGTTTAATTTTAATTGCATATCCTAGTTTGAATTAACTTCACGTGTCTGCTGACAAGTCCATTCATAAGTATTTGTATGCTATGTACACTAGGCCTACATAAAACTTCCTTTTTTAAACGCTGGCTAATCTTGCCTAGAGGTAAAAGTGGATTGATTTTAGACTGTCGGACCCAATTTTTTTTTTCTGAAACAAATTGGAAAGAGTGAAATACTATTTTTCTTGCCATAATTTCCGAGTGTCGCATCTCCTTAACTTCAAGACATCTGTGCTCATGTTATAATTCAACTTCATAGTGGTTTAAACCTTAGTTAAGTGCTAAACTCATATGGGTTATTCAGAGCAAGGCTTAATGGAGGCTTGATCCTACGTCTGCTGAGCACGAGACTGACTCGCTCCCTATTTGTACTCACCTAGATGTCCACAAATTTTATTATAGAAATCTGTATTCTAGTCATTACAAAAGTGACTTAAATGAATTTTTTCCCCCTTTCTTTATTAAAATTCTTTTTCAAATATTTTTTTCATATCTTCTAATCTTAAACTGCATTACCAACTTCTGTCGCACTCTGCACCATTGCAATGGAGTGCAATGAGGCACAAGCGATAGAGATTAAGGAATACACTGAATATCTTCCACGGATCGCGGAGTGACTGAAATTCATCGAGTAGGTTTCAGAGGTTGTGCGTTGGCTACAGTGTGAATTCACCCCACCCGCGGATAACCATCCCTTACTCACCCCTTCTCTGCCACCATTACTCCAAATACACCACCCACCTTCACCCCCTGTACACAAGAATCCTCTTTCTCCAGTTACCACTTCGGAAATAACACCAACCATCTACCGTCTATTGTCACTTGTTGATCTCTTTCCCCAACACATCCACCACTATCCTCCACCCACTCACATCCTACGCATGCAACAACACTCCACACACCACCATTCAGCACCACTTACTCACAGACAAAGAACAATACCTGCCATCCATAAATTACCCAAGAACACCTGCAACTTTGCACAAGATGAGTTATTCCAACACCTGTAAGAATACAATTATGGTTCAACATACACACACAGATGCACAGACAAAAACACGAAATAAATAGACAAAGACATACACAGAAGCAGTCAGACAGAGGCAGTCAGACAGAGGCAGACACACACGCACACACACACACACACACACACACACACACACACACACACACACACACACACACACACACACACACACACACACACACACACACACACACACACACACACACACACACACACACACACATCTTATCTTTTATGACGGTACTCGGGAGTTTGTTCCACTCATCCACAACTCTATTACCAAACCTGTGCTTTCCTATATCCTTCCTGAATCTGAACTTTTCCAACTTGAAACCATTGCTGCGAGTCCTGTCTTGGCTGGATATTTTCAGCACGCTATTTACATCCCCTTTATTTATTCTTGTTTTCCATTTATACACCTCAATCATATCTCCCCTAATTCTGCTCCTTTCTAGAGAGTGAAGATTCAGGGCCCTCAGTCTATCCTCATAGGGAAGATTTTTGATACATCGGATCAACTTTGTCATCCTCCTCTGTACATTTTCCAGTGCATTTATATCCATTCTGTAATACGGTGACCAGAACTGTGCAGCATAATCTAAATGAGGCCTAACCAAAGATATATAGAGTTGAAGAACAACCTGAGGACTTCTATTATTTATACTTCTTGATATGAAGTCAAGGATTCTGTTAGCTTTATTGCGAACACTTATGCACTGTTGTCCTGGTTTCAGATTACTGCTAACCAGAACTCCTAAATCCTTTTCGCAATCAAAAGTATTAAGATCTACATTATTAAGTTTATATGTGGCATGGTTATTTTCCTGTCCAACATTTAGAACTTTGTATTTATCTATATTAAACTGCATCTGCCACTTCTCTGATCATTGCATCAGTCTATTCAAATCATCCTGGAGTGCTCTGTCCTCATTAGAATGAATTGGACGGCCTATTTTGGTGTCATCAGCAAATTTGCTTATGTCGCTTTTTATTCCCTCATCTATGTCGTTTATGCAAATTGTGAACAACAAGGGGCCCAACACGACCCCTGCGGAACACGACTTGTGACGTGCCTCCATTCTGATTTCTCCCCATTTATGCAAACTCTCTGCTGCCTATTTATCAACCATGTCTTTACCCAGGAAAAAAATTCTCCTATTCCGTGTGCCTTAAGTTTCCTGAATAGCCTCTGATGTGGAACTCTATCGAAAGCCTTATTGAAGTCCATATACACTATATCATATTCATTACCATGATCTACCTCCTTAGTGAGAAAAGTTAGTAAACTCGTAAGAGAGGAAGGCCCCTTAGTAAAACCGTGTTGAGATTCATTAATCAATTTATGCCTCGGCAATTATTGATTCCATAAATTTTCTCACTATGGAGGTAAGGCACTATGCCAGTTTGAAGTGATATGTTGAAAAGATTAGCTAAAGGTTTGCTAAGTTCCTCTTTACATTCCTTTAAAATCCTTGCAAACAGTTCATCAGGGCCTGGGGATTTGTTAGGTTTTAATTTCTCAATTTGTCTGAGGACCATGTCACTAGTTACCCCAATCGTGCATAGTTTATTATCTTCCTGTTCTACATAATTTATTATTTCTGGAATTCCGCTAGTATCTTCCTGAGTAAAAACTGAGGAAGTAAGTATTGAAAATTTCTCTCATATCCTTTTCACTGTCAGTAATCTGACCTGAGTTACTCTTAAGTAGGCCTATTTTGTCCCTATCTTGTATTTAATTTCGATTCACTAGAAATTGCAAATAGCAAAATATACAAATAAAATCAATAAGAACCTTTGTGGACGAATTTCTGACCAACGCTGAAAGTTTGAGGCAATTCAGAAGAGAATCTCCATTTATTGCTGGGAACACATTATTGTTAGAAAATGAGGAAATTTGCATCTATAGAACCTAATAGTACGATAATAGTAATAATACTGTTCTAGCCTACACGAGGTAATTGGTCCCTCAGCCTTGGAGTTAATATTGTTTACTATTCATGTACAACTGAGCAGTGGTAGGCACAGTTCAGCTAATTCGCTAATTAGCTGAACTAATTTTTTGTTTAGCGGATTAGCGTTTCCTCTAACTTCAGAAACCGTTAGCAGACCAATTAGCTTCCACTAAATAAGTTCCGCTATCTTTGAGTCCGCTAAAAAAAATTCATGTGTTGTTGGTAGTTGGAAAGCAGTGAGGAGAGCAGCAGCACCACTAATGAGGATAAAAAGATGACTTTTTCAGTAACTCACTCACTTCCGGGACAGCAGAAGCCACAGCTCACTGGCACAGAGCATGGGGAAGACCTGGCTGGAGACCGGTTCGAAGGAGGTCGCGAGTGAAATCGCCTTCTTGGGTGAGCAGGTCTTGATCGACCTATTCATTAAGTACAACACCGCCATTCCTTCCAGTGCTGCAGTTGAGCGCCTATTCTCTATAGACAAAGATATCTTGAAGGGCAAGAGAGCCACCCTGTTAGATGGAAATTTTGAGAGGCTGATGTTCGTAAAGGGCAACCAGCATCACATCAAAGTGATGGACGCCTAGCCAGAGTAATAATCAACCCAGCCATCATCTGATTTTAGCATGATACCCATGCTATGCATTTTGTACAGTAAAGTATATGTTGAATTTAAACTGATGTTTGATTTCATTTGTTCATTTAACTATTTGTGTGTACCTGTATGGCTGTATCGCTGGTGCAGCCATAAGTTGGCCTCAAGGTTTCAACTTGAAGCACGATTTTCAACTATTTGTTTGTTTGTAGTATACTGGGTTCAAAATCTAAATTAAGTGCAAACATGAACAGAAACAGAATAAAATGAACGAATACAATGAGTAAGTGGAACTAATGAAGAAAACAGTCAAATAAGAAGCTAACTCAATGTGTTCGGGTGCTACGAGGCTTCAGTACAGCGACAAGTGTGTCCTTGTTAGTCGCTTGTGTTACATCACAAAATTAAACAATCGCTGTTTTCACACTAGCGGTACTTGATCATCATATGACCTTGGAATTCTATATTTTATTAGGAAACTCTCCAGGTTGTTCTAAAAGTCGTAAAAGTAAAAGACAAAAAAACTAAACCGAATCTGAATTCATGTGATAAAGTTAGCAGTTAGCGTTTAGCATTAGCTTCTGCCGTTTAGCAGTTTAGCATTAGCGGAGCCAATTTTTTAGTTAGCAGATTAGCGGTTAGCGGAGCTAACTTTTCGGTTAGCTGTGCCCACCTATGAAGGATGAGGTGAATCATAGAATTGATGAGGGGAAAAGGGTGAGTGTAGCACTTCGGAGTCTGTGGAGACAAAGAACCTTGTCCATGGAAGTAAAGAGGGGAATGTATGAGAGTATAGTTATACCAACGCTCTTATATGGGTGTGAAGCATGGGTGGTGAATGTTGCAACGAGGAGAAGGCTGGAGGCAGTGGAGATGTCATGTCTGAGGTCAATGTGTGGTGTGAATATAATGCAGAGAATTCGGAGTTTGGAAATTAGGAGGAGGTGCGAGATTATCAAAACGATTGTCCAGAGAGCTGAGGAGGGGTTGTTGAGGTGGTTTGGACATGTAGAGAGAATGGAACGAGACAGAGTGACTTCGAGAGTGTATAAATCTGTAGTGGAGGGAAGGCGGGGTAGGGGTCGGCCTAGGAAAGGTTGGAGGGAGGGGGTAAAGGAAGTTTTGTGTGCGAGGGGCTTGGACTTCCAGCAAGCATGTGTGAGCGTATTTGATAGGAGTGAATGGAGGCATATGGTTTTTAATACTTGACGTGCTGTTGGAGTGTGAGCAAAGTAACATTTATGATGGGATTCAGGGAAACCGGCAGGCCGGACTTGAGTTCTGGAGATAGGAAGTACAGTGCCGGCACTCTGAAAAAGGGGTGTTAATGTTGCAGTTTTATAACTGTAGTGTAAAGCACCCCTCTGGCAAGACAGTGATGGAGTGAATGATGATGAAAGTTTTTCTTTTTATTAGGAATCGGCCGATGTGTTAATAAAAAAAAAAAAATACTATTTTTCTTGCCATAATTTCCTTAACTTCAAGACATCTGTGCTCATAATGTTATAATTCAACTTCAGAGTGGTTTAAACCTTAGTGTGTTTGTTTATTTTAGAATATTGGTTTCCTTGATTTCTTTCGAAGGTTTGAATTAGATTTAGGCAGTATATGTCCTAATTTACAAATTTTATTTATTGAATAATTCAAGTTAAGTGCTAAACTCATATGGGTTATTCAGAGCAAGGCTTAATGGAGGCTTGATCCTACGTCTGCTGAGCACGAGACTGACTCGCTCCCTATTTGTACTCACTTAGATGTCCACAAATTTTATTATAGAAATCTGTATTCTAGTATACATGTGACTAATGAATGCCTCTTTTATTCTCTTTCATATCTTCACTAATCTTAAACTGCATTACCAACTTCTGTCGCACTCTGCACCATTGCAATGGAGTGCAATGAGGCACAAGCGATAGAGGTTAAGGAATACACTGAATATCTTCCACGGATCGCGGAGTGACTGAAATTCATCGAGTAGGTTTCAGAGGTTGTGCGTTGGCTACAGTGTGAATTCACCCCACCCTCGGATAACCATCCCTTACTCACCCCTTCTCTGCCACCATTACTCCAAATACACCACCCACCTTCACCCCCTGTACACAAGAATCCTCTTTCCCCAGTTACCACTTCGGAAATAACACCAACCATCTACCGTCTATTGTCACTTGTTGATCTCTTTCCCCAACACATCCACCACTATCCTCCACCCACTCACATCCTATGCATCCAACAACACTCCACACACATCCATTCAGCACCACGTACTCACAGACCAATAACAATACCTGCCATCCATAAATTACCTAAGAACACCTGCAACTTTGCACAAGATGAGTTATTCCAACACCTGTAAGAATAAAATTATTGTTCAAGATACACACACAGATGCACAGACAAAAACACGAAATAAATATACAAAGGCAGAGGCAGACAGACAGACAAAGACAGACACAGACAGACAGACACAGACAGACACAGACAGATAGACAGACAGACACAGACAGACAGACACAGACAGACAGACACAGACAGACACAGACAGACACAGACAGACAGACAGACACAGACAGACAGACAGACAGACACAGACAGACAGACAGCACAGACAGACAGACACAGACAGACAGACACAGACAGACAGACACAGACAGACAGACACAGACAGACAGACAGACAGACAGACAGACAGACAGACAGACAGACAGACAGACAGACACAGACAGACAGACAGACAGACAGACAGACAGACAGACAGACAGACAGACACAGACAGACAGACACAGACAGACAGACAGACAGACAGACACAGACAGACAGACAGACAGACAGACAGAACAGACAGACAGACAGACAACAGACAGACAGACACAGACAGACAGACACAGACAGACAGACACAGACAGACACAGACAGAGACAGACAGACAGACAGAGACACACACACACACACACACAAACACACACAAACACACACAAACACACACACACCACACAAACAGGTGGGGATTTGAGGAAGTGGAAGGAATGGATGGAATGGGCGAAAGGGACTACATAGTAGGAACAATCCAGTCTGAGAGCCATAAGGTGGTAATTGTTGCAATGTACAACCCGCCACAGAACTGCAGGAGGCCAAGAGAAGAATACGACTAGAGCAACAGAGCAATGGTAGACACACTAGCCGAGGTGGCCAGAAGAGCCCACTTGGGGAGAACAAAGTTACTAGTTATGGGTGATTTCAATCACAAGGAGATTGAATGGGAAAACCTGGAGCCCCACGGGGGTCCTGAATCATGGAGAGCCAAGATGATGGATGTGGTACTGGAAAACCTCATGCATCAACATGTTAGAGACACTACCAGAGAGAGAGGTGGGGATGATCTAGCAGGTATTCACCTTGAGTAGTTCGGACATCGAGGATATCATGTATGAAAGGCCCCTTGGAGCTAGTGATCATTTGGTTCTGTGTTTTGATTATATAGTTGAGCTACAAGTGGAGAGGGGAGCAGGAATAGGAAGGGAGAAACGAAACTACAAAAGGGGGGACTACACAGGCATGAGGAACTTCCTACAAGACGTTCAGTGGGAGAGAGAATTGGCAGGAAAACCAGTAAAAGAAATGATGGAATATGTGACAACCAAATGCAAAGAGGCAGAGGAGAGGTTTGTCCCCAAGGAAAACAGAAGTAATGTCCCAGACCAGAACGAGTCCTTGGTTCACCCAGAGGTGTAAGGTTGTTTGGCAGGCTCCCAGGCCTATACATCACTACATAAGGTTGTTTGACAGGCTCCCAAGCCTAAACTAAGTGTAATAGAGAATGGAAAAAGTACAGAAGACAAAGGACCCAGGAAAATAAAGAGATTAGCCGAAGAGCCAGAAACGAATATGCACAGGTAAGAAGGGAGGCTCAGCGACAATATGAAAATGATATAGCATCAAAAGTCAAGTCTGACCCGAAGCTGTTGTATAGATACATCAGGAGGAAAACAACAGTCAAGGACCAGGTAATCAGGCTGAGGAAGGAAGGTGGGGAGTTCACAAGAAACGACCAAGAGGTATGTGAGGAGCTCAACATGAGATTTAAAGAAGTATTTACAGAGGAGACAGGAAGGACTCCAGGAATTCAGAATAGGAGGTATACCAACAAGTGCTGGATGAAATACACACAACCGAGGAGGAAGTGAAGAAACTGCTATGTGAACTCGATACCTCAAAAGCGGTGGAACCGGACAACATTTCTCTGTGGGTCCTTAGACAGGGAGCAGAGATGTTGTGTGTGCCACTAACACAAATCTTCAACACATCCATTGAAACTGGGCAACTACCTGAGGCGTGGAAGATGGCAAATGTAGTCCCAATTTTTAAGAAGCGGTAGATGATAGAGAGAGATGGAGAAAGGGAGAGAGAGGAAAAGGGAGAGAGGAAAGAATGAGAGAAAGAGAAGGGAGAGGTCGAGGTGTGAGGTGTTGGGTATGTGTGTGGATGTGGCTGGGTGATAGTATTCGTGTGTTTGGGTGAGGGTGTGGGTGTGTTATGTATAAGTGTTGAGTGTGTGCAGTGTACTCACCTAATTTTTGTTGCAGGGTGTGTGTGAGTGTGTACTCACCTAGTTGTACTCACCTAGTTGTGGTTGCAGGGGTCGATTCATAGCTCCTGGCCCCGCCTCTTCACTGGCCACTACTCACCTAATTGTGGTTGCAGGGGTCGAGACTCAGCTCCTGGCCCCGCCTCTTCGCTGTCCGCTACTGGGTCTCTGCTCTCCCTGCTCCATGAGCTTTATCATACCTCGTCTTAAAACTATGTATGGTTCCTGCCTCCACTATATCTTTCTCTAGACTATTCCACTTCCTGACTACTCTGTGGCTGAAGAAATGCTTCCTAACATCCCTTTGACTCATCTGAGTCTTCAGCTTCCAGTTGTGTCCCCTTGTTTCTGTGTTCCCTCTCTGGAACATCCTGTCTCTGTCTACCTTGTCGATTCCCGCAGTATTTTGTATGTCGTTATCATGTCTCCTCTGACCCTTCTTTCCTCCAGTGTTGTTAGTCCTATTTCCCTCAACCTTTCTTCATAGGACAGACCCCTGAGTTGTGGAACTAGCCTTGTCGCAAACCTTTGCACTTTCTCTAGTTTCTTTACGTGCTTGACCAGGTGTGGGTTCCAGACTGGTGCTGCATATTCTAGTATGGGCCTGACGTACACGGTGTACAGTGTCTTGAACGATTCCTTGTTTAGGTAACGGAACGCTAATCTTAGGTTTGCCAGTCGCCCATATGCTGCCGCAGTTATCTGGTTGATGTGTGCCTCCGGAGACGTACTTGGCGTTATACTCACCCCAAGGTCTTTCTCCTTTGCCGAGGTTTGTAGACCTTGTCCACCTAGCCTGTACTCTGTCAGCGGTCTTCTTTGTCCTTCTCCGATCTTCATGACTTCGCATTTGGTGGGATTGAATTCGAGAAGCCAGTTGCTAGACCAGATGTCAAGCTTGTCCAGGTCTGTTTGAAGTCCTGCTTGGTCCTCTTCCGATGTGATTCTCCTCATTAATTTCACATCATCTGCGAACAGAGACACTTCTGAGTCTATCCCATCCGTCATGTCGTTTACATATACCAAGAATAACACTGGTCCTAGGACTGTCCCCTGCGGTACGCCGCTCGTCACAGGCGCCCACTGTGATACCTCATCACGCACCATGACCCGTTGTTGCCTCCCTGTGAGGTATTCCCTGATCCATT
>WNWK01029185.1:15000-24650 GCA_009830355.1 Cherax destructor | reverse complement strand
TTACCATCCAAAGGATGGATATGAGGTACAAATAAACTAGCCAACCATCCACAAGATGGATAGGGGAGGTAAAAAACCAAGCCACTACCATCCGGGAGGGGATTGAGGTACCCCAAAAACTAGCCATTTACCTTCGACAGGATGGATATATGGAACACTTTAAACTATATATTTTCCATCCACAGGTATATGAGGTACACAATAAATTAGCCACCACCATCCATGGATATATGAGGTACACAAAAACTAGCCCCCATTATCCACAGAATGGATATGAGGTACAATAACACCATCAATCCACAGGAGGATATGAGGCACAATAAATTACCACCCATCCAGGATGGATATGAGGTAAACAATAAATTAGCCACTACCATCCACAGGATGGATATGAAGTACACAAAAATTACACTACCATCCACAGGATGGATATGAGGACACAAAAACTAGCCACTATTATCCACATTATGGATATTAATACAAATAATTAGCCACTAAAAGGTCAAAGTGCAACCAATTTGACCTTTTATTGTGGCAACCGTTTTTCCAGAACTTTGTCAAGCCAATTAAAACAAGACAGGGACACTTTATGTGTTAGAGTGAGGTGTAAGACATTAAATAATTGTTGAAGGTAGTAGTAGTATATAGAAATATAGTAGTAGTTGTGGTAGTAGTAGTAGTAGTAATAGTAGTAGTAATAGTAGTAGTAGTAGTAGTAGTATAGTAGTAGTATAGTATATAGTAGTAGTTGTTGTGGAGATGGGTAGGTAGCAGAGTAGTAGTAGTAGTAGTATAGTAGTAGTAGTAGTAATGGAATATAGAGTAGTAATGGTGGTAGTAGTAGTAGTAGTAGTAGTAGTAGTAGTAGGGGGTAGAGTAGTATAGTGATAGTAGTTGTAGTGGTAGCACAGTAATGGTGAGGTTTATTTGGTTTTTCCAGTCCTTCAGAGGAAAATGGTTGCCTTTATTTTTGATTAATAATGATTCAAGGCATTTATTTCTTCGGAAATTAGGTTCTGTAATCCCTAGTCGGGGTCTTTTTGAATTTCTTCAAGTGGGTGGCGGTCTGGACCTCGAATGAGTTTGCTTAAATCCTCCGGGAATTAGTCACATCATCCTCTGAATCAGTTATTTTAGCCGATTTTCTTGTAAAAGCGAATTTTATATCACTTGTTATTACCTCGTCAAGG
Source organism: Cherax destructor (assembly GCA_009830355.1). NCBI lineage: Eukaryota > Metazoa > Arthropoda > Malacostraca > Decapoda > Parastacidae > Cherax > Cherax destructor. The sequence continues at coordinate 23,460 of WNWK01029185.1, read as the reverse complement.
TCATTGATATATATAATAAATAAAATGGGCAAAAGACTGATCCCTGTGGAACACCACTTGTTCCCAAATCCCCATTCGGATTTAACCCCATTTATGCACACTCTCTGCTTCCTATTGGGAGCCATGACTCGATCCATGACAGCACTTTTCCCCCAATGCCATAGCTGCCACTTTCTTTAACAGTCTCTGGTGCGGTACCCATCAAAAAGCCTTACTAAAGTCTAAATAAACAATATCGAATTCTTTATCGTGATCAACAGCCTCAAAAGCTTTACTGAAGAAGGTTAATAAATTAGATAGGCAGGAACGGCCCCTCGTGAATCCATGCTGAGTATCATTAATCAAATTATGGTTATCTAGATGGCTTCTAATAATATCAGCTATAATTGACTCTAGTAATTTGCCTACAATTGAGGTCAGGCTTATTGGGCGGTAGTTTGACGGTAGTGACTTGTCCCCTGCTTTAAAAATAGGAATTACATTAGCCATCTTCCCACATATCAGACACTACACCTGTTTGAAGAGATAAATTAAAAATATTAGTTAATGGTTCACAAAGTTCTATTTTGCACTTCTTAAGAACCCTTGAAAAAAGCTCATCAGGACCCGGGAATTTATTTTGCTTCAGTCGGTCTAGTTGTTTCATAACCATTTCGCTAGTGACTGTGATATTACATAATTTATCTTCTTCTGGCCTGCTATTAAAATTAATTACTGGGATATTGTTAGTGTCTTCCTGTGTGAAAACCCAGAGAAAATAATTATTAAAAATCGAGCACATTTCATTCTCCTTGTGAGGACCTATCTTTTCTCTCTCTTTCTGTTATATATATATATATATATATATTTTATATATATATATATATATATATATATATATATCATTTACAACTTTAATTTCATAGTCCCGTTTAGCTTTTCTAATCCCTTTTTATGCTCCTTCTTAATGTGAATATATTGATCTACAAGATGACCCTCACCTTTTTTGATACGACTGTAAATTGTTTTGTTCTGCCCTAAAATATGTTTGAGTCTATTGTTCATTCACTTCGGATCATTTCTATTTTACCTCGTTTCTCTCAATGGGGGCAGCATATATAGTGTTTAGAAAGCTGTCATATTGTGTGACTTTGTAAATGGTCCAAGTCGGACCGAAACGTCGTCGTAGGCTCCTCTCTTGTGTGTGCGGGTTGTGTGTGTACTCTCTTCGTTACCCCAGTCCACAGATGATAGGTGTTCTCTAAGCCCATTATAATCTGCTAAGTGAGAATCTGGGACTGTTACTGAGTTATCTGCTGTCATATGTCCAGTCAGTACTAAAGGCAATTGGTTTGTGGTCACTTGTACCAAGTTCCACTGTAATCATCTGTAGTGGTTATATCACAAACTGCTCCACAAACAGAACTACGTCCACGAAGTCATTTGACTCAAGATTCCCAATCAGTGAATTCCAATCTATTTGACTGAAGTTAAAGTCTCCTAGAATTAATACGTTATCGTGCCTTGTGACCTTAACAATGTCCTCCCACAGTAGTCTCCCTGGGTCCCTATCCAAGTTTGGGGGGCGGTAAAACACGCCTAAAATTAATATTTCAGGCCCTTCCAAAAATTCTGCCCAGACAGCCTCAGTGAGTGTTCTTTTAGTTTTAATACTTGTATTTATGCAGCAATTTAAGTGTTCTCTGACATATATAGCCAGCCCGCCACCCTTCCCGTTCCTTCCATCAACGTGGAATAGCTTAAAACCCTGACTGTGACATTCAGTAGACATGTCCCGATCCTTCATATCAAACCAGGTCTTAGTTATGGTAAATTCGTCACTGTTACAGCCCTTGCAACTCTCTCCCTGCTCTACACTATCTCCATTACAGTCCTTGTCACCTACTGCAACTGACTTTCCAATATTCACCAATAACTCTTCCTCTTTCTGCCTATAGATGGCTTCCCTAAAACTAATAATATTGCTACACTGAGAATTCGTCCTGCCCAATTCTATTGTATCATAGTTCATTGCTTTCCCACAAAAACCATCCCTCCACTGCACTGGCCAGTGCCTTCACCCCAGACCTAGATAAGTGATCCCTATTCCTAGCATACATGTCATTTCTGCCATGGAAGAAGTCTCAGTTGTCTATAAATGGTACTACAATGTCTTGATAGTGTTTGTCCAGCCAGCAATTAATACCAGTTGTCCTGGACAATCCTTCATTTCCAACTCCTCTCCTCGGCAAAATGTCACATATTACAGGGTTCCCTCCCTTCTTCTTATGTCTGTCACTGACCTATACTTGCTAATCAGGTCCACACTCCTACCGAAACAAATACATGTAAAAGGATTGTTCCCATTACCTTTCATGATGTCGTCCAGACGGCTAACAATATCTTTCATCCCAGTCCCAGGAAAACACACCCTCTGCCCCCTCTTTCTCTCTCTATGACAAAAAGCCCCATCCATAAACTTAACCTAACTGTCCCCAACTAAAACAATATTCTTACCTCCACTGGCTGTGTTTGTCATGACGTTCTCGACGGTCTTTGTAGAGATGGTCTTCGCCGGGATGTGTTCACTTAGCAACGGTCCTTGTCGGAACTGTCTTCGTTGGAAGGTCCTGGATAACTGATTCACATTCCTCTGATAATAAGTAAAAAACAGTTGTTGGTTTTGAGAGCAGTCTCCTGGACCCTCTTCAGCTTCGTCGATTCACGTCCAACTAGCATACGGTCGTTGGTCCTATCATCACCGACGCTGTTCCGGGGATAATCCTTACACACATGTATACATATGTATACCTGGAGTATACCCTCTCCAGGTATACATACCCTTCAGGCATTGAATTTCTGTTCTTGCCTTCACCAACTCTTCCTTAAAGTGCTCGTAGTTGAGGCGAGCCACCACCACACTCTCAGTAACATAATTCCCGTAGCTCGAACGCTGGCGCACTCACCTCACACACTCAGGTCCGGAGTTCGAATCCCCGGTACGGCTGGATAACATTAGGGACGTGTTTCCATAAGACACCTGCTGTCCATGTTCATCCATCAGTATAAAATAGGTACCTGGGTGTTAGTGGACTGGTGTGGGTCGCATCCTGGGGACAAAACTGACCTAATTTGCGGGAAATGCAGAGCATAACAAGGGGCATTCTATATAGTAGTATGTCATTGATGTCAGCTATGGTCTGTATAAGTTGTATCATGTGCTGGTAGTAAATAAAGGTAATAACAATAAGATCGGAGAGGACACTAGTCACATCTTCACAGGAGCAAGTCCACCACTCAAGCATCATGTCACTACTAGACATGATGCCTACCGTGTAGGCGACACGTTTCGGAACAGACATACCCAACATGTGTCTTCATCACAGAGAAGAACTGTTACATCAGACGGAGTTTCTACAATAAAATTACCCAATTACTGCATAAGTATTGCACAAGTATTGCACAAGTATTGCACAAGTATTGCACAAGTATTGCACAAGTATTGGACATGTTTAATTCATCAAGGTGTCGTTTCCGTGAATCAGTTATCTGAAAAAACAGGAATAAATTAATGACCCCGTGAATGATAAATCTTCCCAACGAGGACAGACACAAGGCACCGAATCTTCGCTCCCCGGAAAACTTGATCGTATATTATTAATTGTGACGTAAATGTATATTTAAATATATGCAATACCTATTGCTTGATAAGCAGGACACATGAGCAATAATTAGGTATCTATATACCGACACTTTTCTCCTATACAGTAGGCTTCTTCAGTCGAGTACCGAGGCAGCAGAAGCTGTAAACATGTGAGGCCGATGTGATCAGTCCATCACCCTTGATGACGTGGTTTTGAGGGGGTCAGTCCCTCAGCCTGCAAAAAGAGTTCTGCTCTAGAGTCTGGAACAATATATATATATATATATATATATATATATATATATATATATATATATATATATATATATATATATATATATATATATATATATATATATATATATATATATATACAAATATTTGTGCCATAGTTTTAAACAGTTGGAAATGCGTATGTAAACACGCAGAAGGAGAGAAATAAAAAAAGGACAATAGAGAAAGGAAAACCAGGAAATAAAGAGAGAAATTTGATAAAAAGTCGAAAAAACGAGAGACGTAAAAACAGTAGCGACCTGTCTCGTTTTTCTGTCCCAAAATTGGCAACAAACACATTTTTCACCTGTTTGTTGCAGTCTGCCTCATGTGGCCTGTGTTTGTTGGTGTCACCTGCTGCCTTCCTGCCTGCCTTCCTTCCTTCCTTCCTTCCTTCCTTCCTTCCTTCCTTCCTTCCTTCCTTCCTTCCTTCCTTCCTTCCTTCCTTCCTTCCCTCCTAGCCTCCTCCACTCAGAAAACACAATTCAGCAAGACACAACTCAAGGTCATCTAAAGTCAGCAGATTCCTGACGTTTGTCCAGCAACTACACCACTACGATCAGTTGACAAGGCAACCTAGTTAGTAGTAGATGTAGTGGTAGAAGTAGAGGTAGATGTAGTAGTTGTGGTAGATACAGCAGTGGCCACTGATATCCTATTTAAGAAATCCAGGTGCTTGCTTCTACCTGTAACACGATAGCCAGTAGAACTAGGGTAGGAGGAGGAAGAGAAGGAGGAGGAGGAGGAAGAGAAGGAGGAGGAGGAGGAAGAGAAGAAATATAGGGAGGGAGTCGTGGAAGAGATCATCATCCTTCAAGGGGATTCGATATCACATCTCAATCCCAATACCAGGGGGACAAATATCGCTTTTTCCATCAGCAAGTGACGATAGCAGGATTGCAGATTGCAGGATTCCACGATCCTACCGATCCTGCAACTTCACAGGCGTTTAATACTAAAATAATTCGTTTAGAACGAATTCGCTCCATGAGTCATCTCCCGAAATCGCCTAAAGCGAAGCCCCCCCCCCAGAAATTTACACTTATATTCCACTTACCACTTAGATTATCCATGATTTTTTCCGCTCTGTCACTTACCACTTATCATGAGTCATTATAAACACTTTATCACAAAATAATGTTGTGTAGATGAAGAGGTTTATAGTTCAATTATTATTATAATTCATAACTAGAGTTTTGTTAACCTGGTTTAAACTTTGAATAAGATTTAAGGTTTAAGGTTGGAAGAAGTAGTAGTAGTAGCAATAGTAGTAGTAGTAGTAGTAGTAGTAGTAGTAGTAGTAGTATCAATAGTAGTAGTAGTAGCAATAGTAGTAGTAGTAGTAGTAGTAGTAGTAGCAATAGTAGTAGTAGTAGCAATAGTAGTAGTGGTAGTAGTAGTAGCAATAATAGTAGTAGTAGTAGTAGTAGCAATAGTAGTAGTAGTAGCAATAGTAGTAGTGGTAGTAGTAGTAGCAATAATGATAGTAGTAGTAGTAGTAGTAGCAATAGTAGTAATAGTAGCAATAGTAGTAGTGGTAGTAGTAGTAGCAAAAATAGTAGTATTAGTAGTAGTAGTAGTAGTAGTAGTAGTAGTAGTAGAGTAGAGAGCAGCAGCAGTAGCAGCAGCAGTAGAGCAGCTAAGCAGCAGTAGCAGCAGCAGAGAGTAGTGTGGCAGTAGCAGAGTAGCAGCAGCAGTAGCAGCAGCAGTAGCAGCAGCAGCAGCAGCAGCAGCAGCAGCAGCAGCAGCAGCAGCAGCAGCAGCAGCAGCAGCAGCAGAGCAGCAGCAGCAGCAGCAGCAGCAGCAGCAGCAGCAGTGCACAGCAAGCAGAGAGCAGAGAGAGCAGAGCAGCAGAGCAGTAGTGAGAGCAGTAGAGAGCAGCAGCACAAAGAGAGAGTAGTCAGTCAGCAGCAAGCAGCAGAGCAGCACACAGAGCAGTAGAGCAGTAGCAGTAGCAAAAGAGCAGCATAGCAGAGTAGAGCAGCAGCAAGCAGAGCAGCAGCAGTAGCAGCAAGATAGCAATAGCAGTAGAGCAGCAAAGCAGAAGTAGCAGTAGCAGTAGCAGCAATAGCAGATAGTAGTAGCAGCAGCAACAATAGTAGTAAGAGCAAAATGCAAGCATAGCAGCAGGCAGTAGGCAGTAGCAGCATAGAGCAGCAGCAAATGAGCAGCAGCTAGCAATAGCAGCAGCAGCAGCAGCTAAGCAGTAGAAACATGCAGTAGCATGAGCAAGCAGCAAAGAGCAGAGAGCTAGCAGAGATAGCTAGAGCAGCAGCAATGAGTAGAGCAGTTAACATAGCAGTAGAGTAAAGCAGTAGTAGAAGAGTAGCAGAGAGCAGCAACATAGCAGCAGCAGTAGCAAAGCAGTAGCAGCAGCAGCAGCAGTAGCAGCAGCAAGAGCTAGCAGCAGAGCAGCAGCAGCAGCAGCAGCAGAGCAGCAGCAAGCAGCAGCAGCAGCAGCAGCAGCTGCTGTGCAGGCAGCAGTAGCAGAGCAGCAGTAGCAGCAGAGAGAGTAGTAGTAGAGCATTAGCACTCTTCACACTTTCTTTCTTTATATATATATATATATATATATATATATATATATATATATATATATATATATATATATATATATAATATTATTGGGAGACACTTGCTGGCCATTACTAACAAACACAGCAAAATTCGCATCGCCCATCATAACTAACGATGCTATTAACAATTACTGACTAAAGCGGAGCAATATTAACAAGGACAATGTTGAGCTAATATGACGTTAAGGGTCAGGGCTGAACATTTGTCCCAGCGTCAGGTGGTATTAACACCAGGTGTGTGTCTAGTGCACTGCCTGGCAGGGTGGTAACACCAGGTGTGTGTCTAGTGCACTCTGCCTGGCAGGGTATTAACACCAGGTGTGTGTGTCTAGTGCACTCTGCCTAGCAGGGTATTAACACCAGGTGTGTGTCTAGTGCACTCTGCCTGGCAGGGTGGTAACACCAGGTGTGTGTCTAGTGCACTCTGCCTAGCAGGGTGGTAACACAAGGTGTGTGTCTAGTGCACTCTGACTGGCAGGGTATTAACACCAGGTGTGTGTCTAGTGCACTCTGCCTGGCAGGGTATTAACACCAGGTGTGTGTCTAGTACACTCTGCCTGGCAGGGTGGTAACACCAGGTGTGTGTCTAGTGCACTCTGACTGGCAGGGTATTAACACCAGGTGTGTGTCTAGTGCACTCTGCCTGGCAGGGTATTAACACCAGGTGTGTGTCTAGTACACTCTGCCTGGCAGGGTGGTAACACCAGGTGTATCTAGGGCACTCTGCCTGGCAGGGTATTAACACCAGGTGTGTGTCTAGTACACTCTGCCTGGCAGGGTGGTAATACCAGGTGTGTGTCTAGTGCACTCTGCCTGGCAGGGTGGTAATACCAGGTGTGTGTCTAGTGCACTCTGCCTGGCAGGGTGATAATACCAGGTGTGTGTCTAGTGCCCTCTGCCTGGCTGGGTGGCAGCACCAGGTGTGTGTGTGTGTCTCTCTCTCTCGTGCACACTCTGCCTGGCAGGGTATTAACACCAGGTGTGTGTGTGTGTGTCTAGTGCACACTGCCTGGCAGGGTGGTATTAACACCAGGTGTTTGAGTGTGTCTCTCTTGTGCACACTCTGCTTGGCACGGTATTAACACCAGGTGTGTGTGTGTCTCTCTCTCTAGTGCACACTTTGCCAGGCAGGGTGGTAACACCAGGTGTATGTGTGTGTGTGTGTGTGTGTGTGTGTGTGTGTGTGTGTGGTGTGTGGACTCGACACCCTTCTCACTGGAATATCTGGAAGACTTTGTATGGGATGGGATCCACTAGTGGAAGCAAGAAGGCAGGTCCCTCTGGAATCCAACCCTCGCTGGAAGATCTGGAAGACTTTGTAGTCTGGAACAAGGTGGTCAGTCCCTCAGCCTGGAGAAGAGTTCAGCACCATAGTCTGGAACAAAGTGGTCAGTCCCTCAGCCTGGAGAAGAGTTCAGCACCATAGTCTGGAACAAGGTGGTCAGTCCCTCAGCCTGGAGAAGAGTTCAGCACCATAGTCTGGAACAAGGTGGTCAGTCCCTCAGCCTGGAGAAGAGTTCAGCACCATGGTCTGGAACAAGGTGGTCAGTCCCTCATCCTGGAGAAGAGTTCAGCACCATAGTCTGGAACAAGGTGGTCAGTCCCTCAGCCTGGAGAAGAGTTCAGCACCATAGTCTGGAACAAGGTGGTCAGTCCCTCAGCCTGGAGAAGAGTTCAGCACCATAGTCTGGAACAAAGTGGTCAGACCCTCAGCCTGGAGAAGAGTTCAGCACCATAGTCTGGAACAAGGTGGTCAGTCCCTCAGCCTGGAAAAGAGTTCAGCACCATGGTCTGGAACAAGGTGGTCAGTCCCTCAGCCTGGAAAAGAGTTCAGCACCATGGTCTGGAACAAGGTGGTCAGTCCCTCAGCCTGGAAAAGAGTTCAGCACCATGGTCTGGAACAAGGTGGTCAGTCCCTCAGCCTGGAGAAGAGTTCAGCACCATAGTCTGGAACAAGGTGGTCAGTCCCTCAGCCTGGAAAAGAGTTCA
>WNWK01029185.1:2500-10000 GCA_009830355.1 Cherax destructor | reverse complement strand
TGTGGGATCCAGTAGTGTTGTGTGGTGTGTGATCCAGTAGTGTTGTGGTGGTGTGTGGGATCCAGTAGTGTTGTGGTGGTGTGTGGATCCAGTAGTGTTGTGGTGGTGTGTGGATCCAGTAGTGTTGTGGTGGTGTGTGGATCCAGTAGTGTTGTGGTGGTGTGTGGGATCCAGTAGTGTTGTGGTGGTGTGTGGGATCCAGTAGTGTTGTGGTGGTGTGTGGGATCCAGTAGTGTTGTGGTGGTGTGTGGGATCCAGTAGTGTTGTGGTGGTGTGTGGGATCCAGTAGTGTTGTGGTGGTGTGAGGGATCCAGTAGTGTTGTGGTGGTGTGTTCGATCCAGTAGTGTTGTGGTGGTGTGTGGGATCCAGTAGTGTTGTGGTGGTGTGTGGGATCCAGTAGTGTTGTGGTGGTGTGTGGATCCAGTAGTGTTGTGGTGGTGTGTGGGATCCAGTAGTGTTGTGGTGGTGTGAGGGATCCAGTAGTGTTGTGGTGGTGTGAGGGATCCAGTAGTGTTGTGGTGGTGTGAGGATCCAGTAGTGTTGTGGTGGTGTGTTTGATCCAGTAGTGTTGTGGTGGTGTGTGGGATCCAGTAGTGTTGTGGTGGTGTGAGGATCCAGTAGTGTTGTGGTGGTGTGAGGATCCAGTAGTGTTGTGGTGGTGTGAGGGATCCAGTAGTGTTGTGGTGGTGTGAGGATCCAGTAGTGTTGTGGTGGTGTGAGGATCCAGTAGTGTTGTGGTGGTGTGTAGGATCAGTAGTGTGTTGTGGTGGTGTGAGATCCAGTAGTGTTGTGGTGGTGTGTGGGATCCAGTAGTGTTGTGGTGTGTGGGATCAGTAGTGTTGTGGTGGTGTATGGGATCAGTAGTGTTTGTGGTGTGTGAGATCAGTAGTGTTGTGGTGTGTGTGGATCAGTATTGTTGTGGTGGTGTGAGGATCCAGTAGTGTTGTGGTGGTGTGAGGATCAGTAGTGTTGTGGTGGTGTGATGAATCCAGTAGTGTTGTGGTGGTGTGTTCGTCAGTAGTGTTGTGGTGGTGTGTGGATCCAGTAGTGTTGTGGTGGTGTAGGATCAGTAGTGTTGTAATGGTGTGAGATCAGTAGTGTTGTGGTGGTGTGATGGATCCAGAGTGTTGTGTGTGTGTTCGATCAGTAGTGTTGTGGTGGTGGGGATCCAGTAGTGTTGTGGTGGTGTGTTTGATCAGTAGTGTTGTAGTGGTGTGGGATCAGTAGTGTTTGGTGGTGTGGGGATCAGTAGTGTTGTGGTGTGGAGGATCCAGTAGTGTTGTGGTGGTGTGTTGATCCATTAGTGTTGTAGTGGTGTGTGGATCAGTAGTGTTGTGGTGGTGTGGGATCAGTAGTGTTGTGGTGTGTGGATCAGTAGTGTTGTGGTGGTGTGATGGATCAGTAGTGTTGTGGTGGTGTGGGATCAGTAGTGTTGTGGTGGTGTGTTCGATCAGTAGTGTTGTGGTGGTGTGGGATCAGTAGTGTTGTGGTGGTGTGTGGGATCAGTAGTGTTGTGGTGTGTGGGATCCAGTAGTGTTGTGGTGGTGTGTGGATCAGTAGTGTTGTGGTGGTGTGTAGGATCCAGTAGTGTTGTGGTGGTGTGAGGGATCAGTAGTGTTGTGTGGTGTGAGATCAGTAGTGTTGTGGTGGTGTGGATCAGTAGTGTTGTGGTGGTGTGAGGATCCAGTAGTGTTGTGGTGGTGTATGGATCCAGTAGTGTTGTGGTGGTGTGTTCGATCCAGTTGTGTTGTGGGTGTGGGGATCCAGTAGTGTTGGGGTGGTGTGTGGGATCCAGTAGTGTTGTGGTGGTGTGTGGGATCCAGTAGTGTTGTGGTGGTGTGAGGGATCCAGTAGTGTTGTGGTGGTGTGTGGGATCCAGTAGTGTTGTGGTGGTGTGAGGGATCCAGTAGTGTTGTGGTGGTGTGATTGATCCAGTAGTGTTGTGGTGGTTTGAGGGATCAAGTAGTGTTGTGGTGGTGTGAGGGATCCAGTAGTGTTGTGGTGGTGTGATTGATCCAGTAGTGTTGTGGTGGTGTGGGGATCCAGTAGTGTTGTGGTGGTGTGTGGGATCCAGTAGTGTTGTGGTGGGTGAGGGATCCAGAGGGTGGTGGTGTAGGGCTCCAGTAGTGTTGTGGTGGTGTAGGGATCCAGTAGTGTTGTGGTGGTGTGGGATCCAGTAGTGTTGTGGTGTGAGGATCCAGTAGTGTTGTGTGGTGTGTGGATCCAGTAGTGTTGTGGTGGTGTGAGGGATCCAGTAGTGTTGTGGTGGTGTGTGATCCAGTAGTGTTGTGGTGGTGTGAGGATCCAGTAGTGTTGTGGTGGTGTGAGGTCCAGTAGTGTTGTGGTGGTGTAGCAGGTCAGGTCCAGTAGTGTTGTGGTGGTGTGAGGATCCAGTAGTGTGGTGGTGTGAGGAGTCCAGTAGTGTTGTGGTGGTGTGAGGGATCCAGTAGTGTTGTGGTGGTGTAGGGTCCAGTAGTGTTGTGGTGGTGTGAGGTCCAGTAGTGTTGTGGTGGTGTGAGGGATCCAGTAGTGTTCGTGGTGTAGAGGCCAGTAGTGTTTGGTGGTGTGAATCAGTAGTGTTGTGGTGGTGTGGGGATCCAGTAGTGTTGTGGTGGTGTGTGGGATCCAGTAGGCCATCTGGGTCAAGTCCCTACTGGCCCATGCTAGCAGGTGAAGTCACGCACTCAGCTAGGTAGGTCAGGGGTTGGCAGGTCAGTACCTACTGGTCCATGCTGGCAGGTCTAGGTACCTACTGGTCCATGCTAGGCGGGTCCAAGTCCTATGGCCATGTGGGAGTCCAGTATGTTTGGCGCTGGAGTGTACCATATGGTGTGGCAGGGTCCAAGTTCCTGCTGGCCATGTGGAGGATCAGAGTGTTGGCTGTGTGAGGTCCAGTAGTGTTGGCTGTGGAGGGTCCAAGTTACTGCTGGTGCCTGTGTAGGATCCAGTATGCTTGGTGTGGAGGTCCAGTATTGCTGTGGTGTTGGATCAGTAGTTCTCTGGCCCATGTGAGCAGGTCCAGTTACTGTGGTCCATGCTGGAGGTCATCCTAGTAGCGGTGTCCTACTGGTCATGCTGGCAGGTCCAGTACCTCTGGGTCCATGCTAGGGTCCAAGTTCCTGACTGGCCATGCTAGCAGGTCCAGTCATCTGGCCAGTAGTGTCAGGTCCAAGGTTGCGTGCTGAGTCCATGTGTGGGCTGGTCTGTGGATCCTAGGTCCATGTGTGTGTAGGTCCATAGTTCCTAGTGGCCATGCTAGGCAGGTCCAAGTTCTGCTGGTCCGTGAGGATCAGAGGTTGGCCTACTGGTCATGCTAGGGGGTCCAAGTTCCTGCTGGTCCATGCTAGAGGTCCAAGTAGGGGTCCATGTAGGTGGTCAAGTTCCTACTGGTCATGCTAGGCGGTCTAGTTCCACTGGTCATGCTGGGCAGGTCTAGTTACCATACTGGCCCATGCTAGGCAGGTCCAAGTTACCTACTGGCCCATGCTAGGCAGGTCAAGTACCTACTGGTCCATGCTAGGCAGGTCAAGTTACCTACTGGTCCATGCTAGGCAGGTCCAAGTTACCTACTGGCCATGCTAGGCAGGTCAAGTTACCTACTGGTCCATGCTAGGCAGGTCCAAGTACCTACTGGTCCATGCTAGGCAGGTCTAAGTACCTACTGGCCCATGCTAGGCAGGTCCAAGTTACCTACTGGCCATGCTAGGCAGGTCCAAGATTACCTACTGGTCCATGTAGCAGGTCAAGTTTCCTACTGGTCCATGCTAGGCAGGTCCAAGTTACCTACTGGTCCATGCTAGGAGGTCCAAGTTACCTACTGGTCCATGCTAGGCAGGTCAAGTTACCTACTGGTCCATGCTAGCAGGTCTAAGTACCTACTGGCCATGCTAGGCAGGTCAGTACCTACTGGCCCATGCTAGGCAGGTCCAAGTTACCTACTGGTCCATGCTAGGCAGGTCAAGTTCCTACTGGTCCATGCTAGGCAGGTCAAGTACCTACTGGCCATGCTAGGCAGGTCAAGTTACCTACTGGTCCATGCTAGGAGGTCCAAGTTACCTACTGGTCCATGCTAGGCAGGTCCAAGTTACCTCTGGTCCATGCTAGGCAGGTCCAAGTACCTACTGGCTCCATGCTAGGCAGGTCCAAGTACCTACTGGTCCATGCTAGGAGGTCTAAGTTTCCTACTGGTCCATGCTAGGCAGGTCCAAGTCACCTACTGGTCCATGCTAGGCAGGTCCAAGTTACCTACTGGTCCATGCTAGGCAGGTCCAAGTCACCTACTGGTCCATGCTAGGCAGGTCTAAGTTACCTACTGGCCCATGCTAGGCAGGTCCAAGTCACCTACTGGCCCATGCTAGGCAGGTCCAAGTTACCTACTGGTCCATGCTAGGCAGGTCTTAGTTTCCTACTGGTCCATGCTAGGCAGGTCCAAGTCACCTACTGGCCCATGCTAGGCAGGTCCAAGTTACCTACTGGTCCATGCTAGGCAGGTCCAAGTTACCTACTGGTCCATGCTAGGCAGGTCCAAGTCACCTACTGGCCCATGCTAGGCAGGTCCAAGTCACCTACTGGTCCATGCTAGGCAGGTCTAAGTTACCTACTGGTCCATGCTAGGCAGGTCCAAGTTACCTACTGGTCCATGCTAGGCAGGTCTAAGTTACCTACTGGCCCATGCTAGGCATGTCTAAGTTACCTACTGGTCCATGCTAGGCAGGTCCAAGTTATCTACTGGTCCATGCTAGGCAGGTCCAAGTCACCTACTGGTCCATGCTAGGCAGGTCTAAGTTTCCTACTGGTCCATGCTAGGCAGGTCTAAGTTACCTACTGGTCCATGCTAGGCAGGTCTAAGTTACCTACTGGTCCATGCTAGGCAGGTCTAAGTTACCTACTGGTCCATGCTAGGCAGGTCTAAGTTACCTACTGGTCCATGCTAGGCAGGTCTAAGTTACCTACTGGCCCATGCTAGGCAGGTCTAAGTTTCCTACTGGTCCATGCTAGGCAGGTCTAAGTTACCTACTGGCCCATGCTAGACAGGTCCAAGTTACCTACTGGCCCATGCTAGACAGGTCCAAGTTACCTACTGGCCCATGCTAGACAGGTCCAAGTCACCTACTGGCCCATGCTAGATAGGTCCAAGTTACCTACTGGCCCATGCTAAGCAGGTCCAAGTTACCTACTGGCCCATGCTAGGCAGGTCCAAGTCACCTACTGGCCCATGCTAGGTAGGTCCAAGTTACCTACTGGTCCATGCTAGGCAGGTCCAAGTCACCTACTGGCCCATGCTAGACAGGTCCAAGTCACCTACTGGCCCATGCTAGACAGGTCCAAGTTATCTAGTGGCCCATGCTGGGCAGGTCCAAGTCATCTACTGGCCCATGCTAGGCAGGTCCAAGTCACCTACTGGTCCATGCTAGGTAGGTCCAAGTTACCTACTGGCCCATGCTAGGTAGGTCCAAGTTACCTACTGGTCCATGCTAGGCAGGTCCAAGTCACCTACTGGCCCATGCTAGGCAGGTCCAAGTCATCTACTGGCCCATGCTAGGCAGATTCTAGTTTCCTACTGGCCCATGCTAGGCATGTCCAAGTTACCTACTGGCCCATGCTAGGCAGGTCCAAGTTACATACTGGCCCATGCTAGGCAGGTCCAAGTTACATACTGGCCCATGCTAGGCAGGTCCAAGTCACCTACTGGCCCATACTAGGCAGGTCCAAGTTACCTACTGGCCCATGCTAGGCAGGTCCAAGTCATCTACTGGCCCATGCTAGGCAGGTCCAAGTTACCTACTGGCCATTGCTAGGCAGGTCCAAGTTACCTACTGGCCCATGCTAGGCAGGTCAAAGTTTCCTACTGGCCCATGCTAGGCAGGTCCAAGTCATCTACTGGCCCATGCTAGGCAGGTCCAAGTCATCTACTGGCCCATGCTAGGCAGGTCCAAGTCATCTACTGGCCCATGCTAGGCAGGTCCAAGTCATCTACTGGCCCATGCTAGGCAGGTCCAAGTCATCTACTGGCCCATGCTAGGCAGGTCCAAGTCACCTACTGGCCCATGCTAGGCAGGTCCAAGTCATCTACTGGCCCATGCTAGGCAGGTCCAAGTCATCTACTGGCCCATGCTAGGCAGGTCCAAGTCACCTACTGGCCAATACTAGGCAGGTCCAAGTTACTGGCCAATACTAGGCAGGTCCAAGTCATCTACTGGCCCATACTAGGCAGGTCCAAGTCACCTACTGGCCCATACTAGGCAGGTCCAAGTCATCTACTGGCCCATACTAGGCAGATCCAAGTCGCCTACTGGCCAATACTAGGCAGGTTCAAGTCACCAACTGGCCCATGCTAGGCAGGTCCAAGTCACCAACTGGCCCATGGTAGGCAGGTCCAAGTCACCAACTGGCCCATGCTAGGCAGGTCCAAGTCACCAACTGGCCCATGCTAGGCAGGTCCAAGTCACCAACTGGCCCATGCTAGGCAGGTCCAAGTCACCAACTGGCCTTTGCTAGGCAGGTCCATTTCAGCATTTATCTTGAAGAATATCCAACACAATGTTATTACGATCCAGCAATTCCATGGTCTCCAGTTCCTCGTATCAAGGCACCCCCCTTGAAGGGCCAGCCTCGTTTAATGGCGTCCGGCTATAGTGGCACTGTTAGAGGCACCTGTTACATGCAGGCAATCTCACTTATTACATCATCCCTCTCTCTCTCTCTCTCTCCTCTCTCTCTCTCTCTCTCTCTCTCTCTCTCTCTATCTATCTATCTATCTATCTGTCTGTTCCCAACTGCGGTCCACTACAGTGGCCCTGTTAAATGTGATCTGTTTTATGTCCGTTATCTGTTAATTCTTAACGGTTGTCTGTTAACTGTTGTCTGTTCGCTACTTATTGGTTTCTGTTTACTGTTAGTCGTTACCCGTTTATCTGTTAGTATTTAGAAAGAAGCAAAATTCCATCAGACAGTACTAACAGTAACCGTTTACTGTTAAGGGGAAAAAACGGCAGTTCAATTGAACAACGGGTGTCCTTTACTGTTGGAGTAACAGGCAACAGATGGCGTTAATGATCCTTCTGTTAAACCAGCTTATTCATGGTAAGCGCTAAAACAGCAGGGGGGTCTTCTTCATCTTAACAAGGAAGTCATCATCCTAGCAAGGAAGTCATCATACTAGCAAGGAAGTCATCATACTAGCAAGGAAGTCATCATACTAGGAAGGAAGTCATCATACTAGCAAGGAAGTCATCATACTAGCAAGGAAGACATCATACTAGCAAGGAAGTCATCATACTAGCAAGGAAGTCATCATACTAGAAAGGAAGTCATCATACTAGCAAGGAAGTCATCATACTAGTAAGGAAGTCATCATACTAGCAAGGAGGTCATCATACTAGCAAGGAAGTCATCATACTAGCAAGGAAGTCATCATAATAGCAATTAAGTCATCATACTAACAAGGAAGTCATCATACTACCAAGGAAGTCGTCATCCTAGCAAGGAAGACATCATCC
>WNWK01029184.1:0-24651 GCA_009830355.1 Cherax destructor | reverse complement strand
GTCACTGCCCAGAGCCCCTGGCCCTGCTGGGGAAGGCCCCTGGTCACTGCTGGGGGCCCCCCCTGGTCACTTCTCAGACCCCCCTGGTCACTGCTCAGAGCCCCTGGTCACTGCTCAGAGCCCCCTGGCCCGCTCAGACCCCCCTGGTCACTGCTCAGAGCTCCTGGCCCCCGCTCAGAGCCCCTGGTCACTCCTGGCCCCCCTTACTGCTCAGAGCTCCTGGTCACTGCTCAGACCCCCCTGGTCACCCCCTCAGAGCTCCCTGGCCCCCTCTGGGGCCCCTGGTCATTCAGAGCCCCTGGTCACTGTTCAGAGCTCCGGGCCCCTTGTTGGGGACCCCCCTGGTCACTGCCAGAGCCCCTGGGTCACTGTTCAGGGCCCCTGGTCACTGCTCAGACCCCCCTGGTCACTTTCCCCAGAGCCCCCGGGCCCCGGGTTCAGACCCCCCTGGTCACTGTTCAGACCCCCCTGGTCCTCCCCCAGACCCCCCTGGTCCTGCTCAGAGCCCCTGGTCACTGTTCAGACCCCCCTGGTCACGTTCAGGGCCCCTTACTGTTCGGGGCCCCCCTGGTCAGGGGAGGGGTGATAAGGAATACTGTGGGAGCTTTAATGCTTGTATTTATAACCAGTGAAATTACTCTGATTTTGACTTCAGCAACTAAGCATAACGACTCCAACAAGTTTTCAAAAATTAAAGCGACTCCAACTTGACTTCAGCAAAAAACATAGGACTCCAACTTGACTTCAGCAACTAAGCATAGGTCCCAACGGGATATCATTTATTTGTTCGGTTTTTAATGGCGCCCCCATAAGTGGTGGGGAGAAGACCAGACTGGCTGAAAAAGACTTTTTTTGCTTAAAAAAGAAATAATTTCCATTCACTGTTTTTTTATTCATTGGGGAATAATATTATAAATTTTTGGTTTCGTTTTAAGGTTTTTTCCAGAGCAGGAAACAGGTTCATGTATTTTTTCCTTTTACACAAAAATCCATAAAGCTCTAGCCCCTGACATTACTATATACATAAAAAGGGATCCACCACGAGTGTTATGTCATGAGTATAAAAACCCCCAAGAGTGTTATGTCATGTGTATAAACAACTAGTACGAGTGTTATGTCACGGTATAAAAAAACCCACGAGTGTTATGTCATGAGTATAAACAACTAGTACAGTGTTATTCCCAGTATAAACAACTAGTACAGTGTTATTCCCAGTATAAACAACTAGTACGAGTGTTATGCCCGGGGTATAAACAACTAGTACGAGTGTTATGTCACGAGAAAAAAACTAGTACGGTGTTATGACAATATAAACAACTAGTACGAGTGTTTTTCACGAGTATAAAAAACCCTTACGAGGTTATGTCATGAGTATAAACAACCATTACGAGTGTTATGTCACAGTATAAACAACCATTGAGTGTTATTACGGTATAAACAACTAGTACAGTGTTATGCCCCAGAATTAACAACCATTACGAGTGTTATGTCACGGTATAAACAACAAAAACGAGTGTTATGTCACGATATAAACAACAAAAAGAGTGTTATGTCACGAGTATAAACAACAAAAACGAGTTTTTATGCCGGGGTATAAACAACCAGCACAGTGTTATGTCATAAAATATAAACAAAACACAGTGTTTTTCAAAATTTTTAAACAACCACCCCCGAGTGTTATGTCACAAGTATAAACAACCAGCCGAGTGATGTCATAGTATAAACAACTAGTAGGGGGTGTTATGTCACGAGTATAAACAACCCAAAAGAGTGTTATGTCACAGTAAAAACAACCAGCCCCAAGGAATGTCACGAGTATAAAAACCCCGTACGGTGTTATGTCACGATATAAGAAAAACCCAAAGAGTGTTATGTAAAGAGTATAAAAACCCCGTATGAGTGTTATGTCACGAGTATAAACAACTATTTCAGTGTTATGCAGGGATAAACAATTAGACGAGTGTTAGGGAAATAAAAAACAACAAAAAGGGGTTTTTTGTCATGAGTAAAAAAAATAGCACGAGGTTATATCAAATATAAAAAAACCCGTACGAGTGTTATGTCACAAATATAAAAAAACCCCCAAGAGTTTTTATGTCATGGTAAAAAACAACCAACAGTGTTATGTCATGGTATAAACAACCAGTACGAGTGTTATGTCATGAGTATAAACAACTAGCCCCCCAGTGTTATGTCAGGGGTATAAAAACCCGACGAGTGTTATGTCATGGTATAAACAACCAAACGAGGGGTTTTCATGAGTATAAACAACCAGTACGAGTGTTATGTCCCCGGTATAAACAACCACCACGGGTTTTTATATAAAAAATATAAACAACCAAAAAGAGGTTATGTCACGAGTATAAACAACTAAAAAGAGTGTTATGTCACGAGTATAAACAACTAGTACGAGGTTATGTCACGAGTATAAATAACTAGTGGGGGTTTTATGTCAGAGTATAAACAACTAGTATGAGTTTTTTTCAGAGAAAAAAAACCGGCACGAGTGTTATGTCATGAGAAAAACAACCAGAGAGTGTTATGTCATGAGAAAAAAACAACTAGTACGGGTTTTATGTCAGGAGTATAAACAAAAAAGAGTGTTATGTCACAGTATAAACAACCACCACGAGTGTTATGTCAGAGAAAAAACCCAATACGAGGTTATGCCAGGATAAACAACTAGTACGGTTTTATCCCCGGAGTATAAAAAACCCCCCGGGTTTTATGTCATGGTATCAATAACTAGTACGAGTGTTATGTCACTGTATAAACAACTAGTACGAGTGTTATGTCATGAGTATAAACAACAAAGGAGTGTTTTTTTCACGGTATAAAAACCCCAGTACGAATGTTGGGGTCAGGATATAAACAACGGTACGAGTGTTATGTCACAGAAAAAAAACCCAAAACACGAGTGTTATGTCATAATTATAAACAACCAGCACGAGTGTTATGTCATAGTATAAACAACCACCACGAGGGGTCATGATATAAACAACCAGCACGAGTTTAGTCATGAGTATAAAACAACTAGCCCCCGATGTTATGTCAGGTATAAAAAACCCCCCCGGGGTGTTATGTCACGGTATAAACAACCACCACGAGTGTTATATCTTGAGTATAAAAACCCCAAATACGAGTGTTATGTCATTGGTATAAACAAAAAAGGGTGTTTGTCATGAGAAAAAACAACCAACACAAGTTTTATGTCATGGTATAAAATAACTAGAAATGTTATTAATAAAAGTATAAACAATAAATTACGAGTGTTATGTCAGGAGATAAACAACT
The DNA here is from genome assembly GCA_009830355.1 of Cherax destructor. Taxonomy (NCBI): domain Eukaryota; kingdom Metazoa; phylum Arthropoda; class Malacostraca; order Decapoda; family Parastacidae; genus Cherax; species Cherax destructor. Next base: position 21,357 of record WNWK01029184.1, on the reverse strand, counting down.
AGTACGGGTTTTTGTCAAAAAATTAAAACAACCAGTACGAGTGTTATGTCAATTAAAAACCAGTACGGGTGTTATCCCCAATATAAACAACCAGCACGAGTTTATGTCATGAGTAAACAACCAGCCACGAGTGTTATCCCCGAGTATAAACAACCAGCAGGGGGTGTTATGTCGGAGTAAAAAAAACCAACACGAGTGTTATGTCACGGGTATAAACAACAAAAAGGAGTGTTATGTCACGGTATAAACAACCAGTACGAGTGTTATGCCCCCTAGTATAAACAACCCCCCGAGTGTTATGTCACAGTATAAACAACTAGTACAGGGATGTCAAAAGTATTAAACAACTACCCCAAAGGTGTTATGTCATGAGAAAAAACCAGTACAGGTTATGTCATGATTAAAAACCCCCGGATTTTTTGGTCATGAGTATAAAAACCAATTTTAAAGTGTCATGTCATGAGTATAAACAACCAGTACCAGTGTTATGTCATGAGTATAAACAACTAGTGGGGAGTGTTATGTCATGGTATAAACAAACCACGCGTGTTATGTCATGAGTAAAATAACTATAAAAATTTTTTGTCACGTTTTGTAAACTTGCCCCGAGTGTTATGTCATGGTATAAACAACTAGTACAGTGTTTGCCACAGTATAAAAACCCCAGGGGGAGTGTTATTCATGGATAAACCCAGTACGGTGTTATGTCACGAGTATAAAAACCCAAAACAAAGTGTTATGTCATGAGTATAAACAAAGCACGAGGTTTGTCACGAGTATAAACAACCAGTACGAGTGTTATGTCATGAGTAAAAAAAACCAAAATCGAGTGTTTGTCATGAGTATAAACCCAAAATCGGTGTTATGTCAGAGTATAAAAAAAAAAAAGCAGAGTGTTATGTCATGAGTATAAACAACCAAAAAGGGTGTTATGTCATGAGATAAACAACCAGCACGGGTGTTATGTCATGAGTATAAACAACCAGCACGATGTTATGTCCGGTTTTAAAACAACTAGTACGGTGTTATGTCACGAGTATAAACAACCTTTTGATTTTTTGTCACGAGTATAAAAACCCCAGCACGGGTTTTTAAAATTACAGTATAAACAACTAGTACGATTTTTTCCCCGGTATTAAACAAAAAATTCGATTTTTTGGTCACGAGAAAAAACAACGGGGTACGAGTGTTATGCAGGTAAAAAAAACCAGTACGAGTGTTATGAAAAGGGGTATAAAAAAAAAAAGGCGGTATAATGATTTTTTAGCTGTGTTAGTAAAACACAGGAAAAATGATTCCCGGCCAGACTTTTAAATTAAAAAAAAAGAAATATTGGTTAAAATTTACCCCCAAAACACAAAAGGAAAGGTAGGGGGCAAGTGTAGATTTTGAAAAAAAAATAGAAAGTTTGTAAAATGCCGACATCATTTGTGAAAATTGTCACAAAGGGGAAATTTTCTTTTATTATTATATTAAAAAATTTTTCAAACCCGTATGATCAGAGGACAAAAAAAATTTTTTTTTTGACAGAAAAAAATTTTTTAAATGGTTGATGGAAAAATTTCACAATGACTTCTTCAAAAAACTATTTTGTTGGGGCGCACCCCCCACCACCCCCACCCCCACAACCCCCCACCCACCCACCCACCCAAAAAACATAAAAAACAACCCCCCACCCCCCCCCACACACACCCACCCACAAAAACACACCCCCACCCACCACACACACATACCCCCCCCACACACACACACACACACACACACATACACACACGGCCCCCCACACACACACACACACATAAAAACACACCCCCCCACACACACACACACACACACGCACCCCCAAACCCACACACACACACACACACACACACACACACACACACACACACCCCCACACACACACACACACACCCACACACAAAACACACACCCCCCACAAGCACACACACACACACACACACACACACACACACACACACACCCCCCCAGCATAGCTCAGCAGACCCAAAAGGGTAGAGATCAAAGCCTGTCTGTGAGAGCAGTTTGTCTCATAAAACCCCGACGGGGGGTTAAGCCTCCACTAATCTTTGTGCTAAGGACCCCCATGGGTTTTAGCTCTTCTTTTATAAATACAAATTACAGAGTCCCCTGCAGGGGGCCTCAAATGGCCAGCACGGGGTGGGAATAGATCCTAGTCTCTGACTGGAATTTCCCCCCAAGGGGGAAGTGAGCCCTTTTAGGGAGAGGGGGGGGGGGGGCGTCTCTAGGGGGTGCAAGTCTTAGTGGTGGGGGTTTTTTTGACAGTGATTTTCCCCCGTCCCCCAATTTTAAAAATTTTCCTTATAATCTACCTTGCCCCTTTTTCTATTTTTCTTTTTTCTGTTTCGTAAGGTGAAGTCCAGAATTTTTTCCTTAATTTTTTGGGAAAACCCCAACAAATCTTTGGGGGACAATTTTTTTTGGAGAGGTGTGAGCTGTGCTCACACCTTTTGTGTGTTATTTCCCTTTTTTCCTAGGCACATGTCAATTAGACACTGGGCCTGTTGTATATTGTGTGTTGGCTTTAAAGAAACATTTGAAACCCCCCCCCCCGGGGAATTAACCCCCACCCCGTCCCAAACACGTGTGGTTGTGTGTAAGGTACATCAATCACACACCGTACTATATGTTATCCTCCATGTTGTCTGCCACATGATGTGAATCCCCCAAAAGAGGATAAACATTTCCCAAAAAGCCAGACACGAGGATGGTGGACAGGACACCCACGGGGAGAGGTGGCCTTCCATCTACCACTCAATGTTACTTATGAAAGTTTTTAAAAAATTTTTCCCCGGAAAAAGGTTTATTATTTTAAAAACCCCGACACCCCCCCGTGGGGGCGAGGGTGCGTTTTGACCCCCGATGAGGGAGTGGGGGGGAACCCCCCCGCGGGGTCCAACCCAAAAATTTTCATTTTATTTTTTAAAAATAAAAAAATTATTGTAGAATCACTGGAACATTGTTGGGGGATTATAATAATCAATTTTCGCACTTTTTTTCGTGTCACTCAGCGCGAGGAGTGGCTGAGGCTCGATCCTCCGTTCGTTCTAATTCCCCGATATACACGCCACCCCCCGCACCCCTTCTTGACATGGGGACGTGATGGCAAATATTTTTCTAAAAAGGATTAACTTTTTGGAAGACTTTGGTTAACAAAAAAGGTTAAAAAAGGGCCCGGAAACCCCGATCCAAGAAAGGGGAACGTGGTTACCTCTGTTCCTCCGGGAAAGAAAAAAAAAAAAAAAAAAAACAAAGTTGTGCTATGTATTGTATTGTATTATAGTATGGAAATTAGGAGGAGGTGCGGGGTTACTAAAAGTTTTTTTCAGAAGGCTGAAGAGGGGGGGAAAATTTAAAGAGAGAAAAAAACAGAATGACTTGGGGGCATAAAAAAAACTGTAGTAGGGAAAGGGGGGGTTCCAAGCCCACCTGGAGTTTACCGGAAAAGGGGTTTTGGGGGGGCAACGCCCCGGGGGCTCAGCCTGAGCCCGGCCTTTGTGGTGGATCAGGTCTGGTCAACCAGGCTTTTCCGCTTTGCCCCCAAACTGACGTACGAACCACGGGCCCCATTGGTCAGGTATTGATTTGGGGGGGCCCCCCCCAGTGCCTTCTTAAGGGCCCGGGGCTTTGGTAACCCCCCTTTTGTATGCTGGAAGGCAGTTGAACAGTCTTCCCCCCGGACACTTATTGTTTTTCTCTCACTGTACTCGGGGCCCCCCTTTTCACTGGGAATTTTTACATCTCCTGCCGAGCCCCTTTTCCTAGGGAGTGATTTTCGTGTGCAAGTTTGGAAAAAATCCCCCTAGGTTTTTAAATTTTATTTTTCATGTATCTCTCTCCCGCCCCAGGAATAAGGGCCTTAACCCCCTTAAAATAATTTATGTCTTATCATACTTATGTGTGCCGTGAAAGTTCTTTGTTTTTCCCCCCAGGTCGGAATTTTCCCCCCCCGAAAGGGGGAGTTAGTGTATAGCAGTATTCCAGCCTAGAGAGAACAAGCTATTTAAAAAAGAATCAGGGGTTGGCGCCCCAGTTTTGAAGGTTCTCATTATCCATCCTATCTTTTCCCCAGCAGATGCGGTAGATACATTGTTGGGTTTTTTTTAAGGCGAGATCCTCTGACATTATCACTCCCAGGTTCTTAACATTATTTTTCCCCCTCTATTGTATGGTTAGTTTTTTTTATACCCTGATACACTTTTAATTTTTCCAGTTTTCCATATCTGAGTAGTTGAAATTTCTCTTCATTAACTTATTTTTTTGAGGGCCCCTTTTAAAATTTTGGGTTTTTGTTCGCGGGGTCTTGCGGTGTCTTCGATGGAGGTCACTGCCCGGGGGAAACCGGGTGTCATCCGAAAAAGGGAAAACACGGAGCTATTTACATCTCTGTCTAAGCCCAAAAATGGGGATGAAAATAAAAGGGGGGCCCCTACTTGGGGCCTTGTGGAACAGAGCCCCCCAAAACTGCCTCAGACTTTACTCTTTTTACTATTACTTTTGTGTTCTTTTGTCGGGGAAGTTATAGATCCTCACCCTTTTCCTGGTTTCCTTTATTTTTTGTATGCTATTACACCATGGTCCCACTTCCCCGGGCTTTTAAAAAGTCTGTGTATACTCATCTGTGTTTGTTTCCCCCTCTATCCCAGGACCTTGTCAGGGGATCCAGTAGCGGGGAAAAGGGGAAAGGCCTTTTTCTCCCCCCCTTTGTAAAGTGGGGTTCCCCTTTGTTTTTAGTAGGGGGATCCCCCCTGTGTCCATGCTCCCCCCTCCATAGAATGCTGAGGGGACGTTGGGGTACTTGCATTCCCCATAAACCCCCGGAGTTCCAAAGGGGTCGGGGCCCGGGGGGGAGGTAAGGGCATGTTATTTTTGCCTTTTAAAGGGGTCTTTGGTTTAGGATAATATCCGAGTTTTTTGGGGGATGACCTTTTTTTTGGTCTCTTCCCCAAAAAACATTTGGATTGTCGACCCTTAGTCTGGGGGGGGGCCCCCCACTGAACAATGAGTCATGGGGGTTTTGGGGTATCCCCCTATTTCTTGGCTGTCATCTGTATATCCCCATCCCCCCCAAGTAGGGGGAATGGGGGGATGGGGGTTTTTCCCCTTTAAAAAACTGTATTTTGGGGTTCCGTAAGTTTCCTTCAGCTTAAGTTTTTTTATTTGCAATTTCGTTAACGAGTGCCTCCTTCGTATTTCAGATATATTAGCTCCTCTGAGCCCTGTGACTCTTCGCCTTCGTCTGTATAGGGAGACCTTTCTTTTGTTTACATCTTTTCTTTCTTTTTTTAAGGAAGTGCCTTAAGATCTCAAAAACCCAAAAAGATTTTTTTTTTCTGGGAAAAAGGTTCGGATCTGTTTTTTTTTAGGATATTTCCCCCCAGACTGTTTTTTTTGGACGGGGGTTGACTTTTCCCCCCAGTGTATGTTTTTTATTGAAAGGAATTTTGGGGAAGAAAACCCCTGACTGATCACATTTTGCTGGTAAAGGGCCCTATGCATACATGTCTGTACCCCTATTATGTTGTGATCTGAGGTATTGTCTTTGATACGGTTATATTACGTATCAGATCGTCGGTTTGTGAAGAGGGGGGCACGTTTTTTTATTTTTTTGGGGCCCCTAATATTTGCTTTTTTAAAAATTTAATTTTTTGTGCAAAATTTAATAGCTCATTTTGTGTGAATTTTCATCTAGCTGTCCCCCGGGGTTCACTGCAAAAAATTTTTTTACACCCCCCATTTTAGGTTTTCCAATTAAAAACCCTATTAGCAAGATGTTTGAGGCAGGACTTGGGAGTTTTTTCCGACAGTGATCTTTTTTAAAACTGCCCCGGGGTGGGGAATTGATCTGAGTTGTACCCCAACCCAAAGGAATGGTTTTTTTCAATCTTTTTCGCCAAACTTCAACTACATGATTTGAGGTGTTTAGTAGTTCTGAGAAAAAAGAGCGACTTGTGACGTTAGGAACCCCCCCTTTTGCCTGTTTATTTGTCCATTTTGGGATCCATATTTCGTTTTAAAAAAAGATCCTTTTTTCGTGAATGCTCAAATTTTCATTTGACTCCGTAAAGTCCCTTGATGTTAGGAATTTTTTTTTTTGTTGACGGCTTTAGACCCCCTATGTTTGCAAGGACAAAAATCTTTTTTTGGTGGAATTTGGGGTTTTTAAATTTTTGGCTCTAATATTTTTTTTTTGAGCGGGGGGAATGACTGTGCTTTTGCCCAGAAGTGTTTTCAGTTTGTAAGTTTGCTGTCATTTCCCAGTCTTTTTTTCCCCCTGTCCCAAAAAAACCCTTTTTTCCCTTTTGGCAGGTTTTTGGCCCCCCCCTTTTTTTCCCCTAGTCTGGCTTTTGGCTGTCTTCTTGTCCCCCCTTTAAAAAGATGTACCTGGCAGTATGTGTTGTAGCATTCTCTTTCATGGAGTGACGAGTGACAAATTTCAGGGTGAAGGTGAGTTGCCCCCCCTGTTCTCAAAAGGGGGCGGCATTTTTGGGGGGGTCAAAGGTGCATGTCCCACCTATTTTTTCCCGATATACCGTGCCTGCAGATCCCAAAAATTTGGGGTTTGCTGGGGTTTTTTGCGGGGGCATTCACTGGTGGTGCATTTTTTCTATTTTCCCCACCTTCGTCCCCCCTATGGACATCAGTGCTTCCACCAGGTTTTTTTGGTAGGGGTCAACACTATTCCCTGAGGCATCATCCCCTTTTTTTCCCTCTCCCCCAGATCTCTATTTTGTACCTCTTGGTTGAACAGCGTTGTCTTTACTTGTTTCATCACCAAAAACCCAAAATCTCCTTTTTGGTTCCGTCCTCCCCGGGAAAAATAGCACCCCCAAGGCACTCCCCCTTCCAAACACCCCATCCAACCCACCCATTTTATTTTTCTCAGCTGTCAAAAAAGGGGGAATGTCTTCCAAGGGGAAAGGTCTTTTTTTTTGGGGTTTTTTTTCTTTTTTTAAATAGATGAATTTTTTAAAATTTTTTCTTTGGGCAAACACAAAAACATTTCTCTGAAAATTTTTATCCCCATGTGGTCGCCACTCGTTCGTGGTTTTTAATAAATATATATATGCTGCTCGTTGGGGAGCACCAAACAGGGATGGGGAAGAAATTAGCTTGAAATACCACACTCCGTATGTCCTCGGGGCCCAAAAGTAAACACCCAGCTTCGCTGGGGGTTTCCATCCTTTTTGTATCACTAGCTATGGCCAGGTACACTAGCAGGTTTAGGGGGGTTATTAAACGTGCTGACCTGCGGGGGTGGGGGCCTGGCGACTGCTGGGGGAAATGTTTACAACACGAGTTAATTTTTAGGCCATCACGTCCTGCTTAATTTTCACCAAGATTTTTTATGGGATCTTATTTTAAATACGGGGCCCCTGATATACACTGTACCCATGTATGACACTATTATCAGAGACCCCTTTTTTTTTCCTTTTAAAAAAATTTTTTCTTAAAATTTTTTTTTTAAAACCGCACCTATACCTATGGGGTTTCCCCCCGGGAGTATGACTCCCCACTCTTATCCTTTTTTTTGGTTTTAAAGTATACTATTTTTTTTTGATTAGTTCCAAGCGCTGGAGGGTTTTTCCTTATAAGTTCACTGGGACAGTTTGAAAGTTCTTTTCGCGCAAAAAAACGTCAAAAAATACTAAAAAAAACGGAGCAGAAAAAATTCCCCGACTACCTCAGGGGAAAGGTTGGGGGGGGGGGTAAAGGGGGGGTTTTTTGTACGAGGTGTTGGGCCCCCCAGGGGTGCACCCAGTGTGTTATATAGGGGCGAGTGGAGACGAATGGTTTTTTTGACTTGACGTGTTTTTGGGGTGTGGCAAAATAATATTTATAAAGGGGTTCGGGGGAAAAAAAGGCCGACTTGAGTCCTGTGGGGGAAGGGGATGTTTTATTTTGAAGGAGGGGGGATGTTACAGTTTTTAACTGAAAAGGGAAGGGGGAGGGAGTGAATGATTAGAAAGCGTTTCTTTTTTTCCCGGGGAAAATTTGGAAAAAACTCCGATGTTTTTTATATATATATATATATATATATATATATATATATATATATATATATATATATATATATATATATATATATATATTTTATATTATATATATATATATATATATATATATATATATATATATATATATATATATATATATATATATTTTTAAACCCCAAATGGCCGTTTCCCGAAAAAAAAAAACTTTCCCATCATTCACTCCATACTTTCTTCCAATTTTACACAATTATAAAATCAACATTAACACCCTCCTTCATATAAATATATATATATATATATATATATATATATATATATATATATATATATATATATATATTTTTTTTTCAAATTTGATTTAAAAATACGTTGGGTAAGTGATTTTTTGTTAAGTTTTTCCAGAAATATAAAAATAACATTACAAAAAAAAACTTTTCTGTCAGTCTGTAAAAAAAAATAAAATAGTCCAGCTCGATCTATTCGGTAAGTTCGGTTTATTGGGGACGACGTTTATATGATGAACGTTCATGAGAAAGAATGAGGGAGGGAGGAAGGGGGGTATGGATGGATGGGGTTGTGGTTTTGGGTTTTTTTGGGTGTCCCTGATGGGTAAGCTCGTCTTCAGTGGAGAGGGGTGGTCTGCTTTTCATCTAAAACTTTCTGTGTTCAGAAATTCATCTTCTCTTCCGCCAGCTTTGCCAAATGGCGTTTGTTTTAGTAATGACACGGGGTTTTGCATCAAATGTCCCGGATAATGAATACCATTTTATTCATGAGCAATCCGCCCCTTTCGCCCGCCAGAATTGCTCTCTCATTTTCCGGCGGTGAATAGCGCGAAAATATAACGTGGAGAAATTTTAATTTTTTCTGGCACTACTCCACAGAAAAATTTCCCTCCATCGTCTTGGGATGGAACCAGTAAGAATGCCTCGGTTCTGTGGTTTCAAAATACAGTTGTGGGTTTGTCGGGGAAAGATGGTTTTTTTTTTTCCCCGGGTCCAAGGTCATTCGTGGGGCAGGAAATCTTGATGGGTGTAAGGGCCTTCTGCTAACTTATACTATGTAAAAATAAAGTGTTTTTTTTTCACCAACTGGGGTGGGCTTATTCAGGTCAGGGGGCTGTGGGGAGAGCAATTAAGGAGGATAAAGAACTTTTAGTCTTTATATGTATAAAAATTTTCTTACATGTTTGGGAAAACAAGGTGAGGGATGGATAAGGACGACGAAGAATCCTGAATCTTAAGTAATGAAAACCCCGTCATGGCAGAGATCACTTTATGGTAAATACAGCTAATGAACATGTTCAAGGTGACAGACAATTAATAACTAAGGTGGGGATAGACTCATCTGACGAGCCTTTTGGGGAAAATGTGGAAGGCTTTAAAACATTAATATTGCCAAGTTGTATAACTGTTCAATACGAATAATTTAAAAAATTCATCGTAAAAGAAACTCGAAAAATTTTCCCAAAGGGTATTCCAGCAACAACTAAACTAGATGCCTAAGAGCAATGTTGGCGGGCTTCGTCATTCACGAATTTCCAAACTATTTAGTGGCGGACCGTAAAGCTAAAAGCTTCGGGAATAAAAATCAAAATTTTCTGGGGGGGCATGTTCACGCTGTTGCTGCTTTTTCCCGAGATTGCGGCTAAATCAAAAAGGAATAATGTCACTGATATTTAAGGCAAGCCATAAAAGCATCACTGACGCCATACGATCCCCAAAGAGATATTGCTAAGAAAATCAAAATTTACTCCATGGTTGCCACCTCATCTTTGAGCTACGAAAAATTTTTCCCATCGTTGTGTGTGTGTGTGTGTGTGTGTGTGTGTGTTGTGTGGTGCGTTACGTGCGTGCCCCGATTGTGTATAAGTCCGGAGGCATGCGTGTGAATGCTTGCCGTACGTTAGTTTATTTGGTTTTATGTGTATTATATGTTTGTGTACGTGTTTGCAGGTGCCCAGTATATTCGCATGGGTTTATGTTGGATATTACAAGGAAAGCAGGAAGAGGGCAAAAAGTAATGGGTGAGGGAGAGGAGGAGGAAGTGGGAGAGAAATGGAAAAAAGAGGGAAAATTCAGATTGTTAGGAATAATATTATCAGTATTTTTCTTTGAATCGAGGACTGTATCATTAAAATTTTAATAAGAAGTTTGCAGTACAAGAGAGGGACTACTAAACAGCCAGTATTTTCTAAGGGTGTTTACTCAGTATGTTTTTATTGGTTTTAACTTGTCTTCATTTTTTTTCAAATAATAAAGTTTGTAAAAAGGATTTTATTAACTCTAACTTTTGAAGCAACTTTATGATAATTACAGCATTTTAATGAAAGTTCTCTGTATAAAAAGGACCTGAAGGAAGGCATATACTACATTAATGACATTAATTATTTCTTGTGACAAAGTAATTATGGCTTGTAACTACAACAAGAACAATAAAAACAAGCAGTTTTGACAGTTTAATTATGACTTTAAAATAAGAATTTGTGACGCTTTAATTAATGCTTGTCACTTAATAATTATTAACTTAAGATAATTTTCTGTCTCAACAAGCATTTTTTTTTATGATTCTTTTGTTCTTCAAATTTTAAGTTAGCTTTGGGTTTAAAGATTTATATATTTTATATGTATTTATTTTCCCCTTACTATTTTTTTAGACGATTTTTGGTGTTTGAGTTAAATGTTCTGTTTTAAGTAAATTATACTGTATGATTAGATTTTACTCCCAAAAGTTTGTATCCCTCATCCTTTTTGTGGAGGGCTGGCTACTTTTGAACCTCTCATCTATATCCTGTGGATGTTTGCGGCTATTTTGTGACCCCCTCATCCATCCTGTAGATGTTTGGGGCACTTTGTGACCCCGTCATCCATCCTGTGGAAGTAGCTGAGTATATTGTGAGTAGGGGGTAAAGTTTCTCTATGTTTCCCTAGGAAAATTGGGGCAACTAGTAGGCGAAGCAGTAATTCCGCAGGCTTTTAAAAAAACCATCCACGGGGGTTAAAACCCCCGGATCAGGGGTGTTATGGTTTTTTGAATCGTGAATTTTTTCTGAGTCATAACGGTTTTAATAACCTACCGCCCCCAGACCCCACCCCCACAGCGCCCTTGTCACCTAACCCCCCGTTATTTGTCCTTCAGGTTTTCCTCAGATTCCCAAAAGACTGTCCCACGACTCATACCAAACTGAAACTATCAACCATAAAGTCTTTTAATTTTCCCTTTAGTATTTTGACTAATTTCTGAATAAAGAGCTATTTAGAAAAGGGGGGATGGGGTTGGAGATCCATTCTCCACCAACACTCTCATCCCCCAACAGATATTCTTGGACTCTCCCATTTAAGGCTCAGTCTTGTCACCCTTTACATGGCGTCACAAGATTTGCATCATGATAAGAATTAAAAACATGTGCAACATCGGCTCCTAATTTATAGAGTTTCACCAACCATTATAATGGGTCACTTTTCCCCGCTGTCACCATTTAAAATTGTTAATTTCATGTCACCAAAAACAGTAGGGGCAGATTAACGGGACAGGGAAATTTTGGGATTATCTCATAACATCGTCTTAGTTTATGCTTTTTTTTCGAAGATTTTTTTCCTACTTTGGCACCAATCCAGCTGTGGTGTTCCCCCGGGCTCGTCAATGCACAACAGCGTTGTTCTTTTTATTCCTGCAAGCGTGCCCATGGTGAATGGATTTCACCAAATTATCCCCCTTTAGTTCATGATTACTGCTCATTTTCAAGAGGATGTTAACCAAAATGAAAGATTGTGCCTTAAAAACATGATGATTTGAGTATAAAAGTCCCAAAAATTTTAGCCCAGCAAATCAACTGTTTCCATTCTGAAAATAAATGAATACACGGGTTGGGAGCGCTGTTCGAGGAAGATGTGGTGAAAACGCATGACAACGTTATAAGAAATTGGTTGGGGTCTCAAAAAACCAGCAAAGATCTACAAAAGATTTTTCCCGCGGGGTAAAGTTGACTTTCTTTCGACGAAGGGTTTAAGTTAGAAATGGGGGAAACCGGTAAAAACACAATTAATTATTGACTGCTGCTATAAAAAAACCTGTGGGCACTATTCAGATGAAAAGGGGAAAAAACACTACCACTGATTTGCATGGGGACAGATGGGGAGTGAGACGGAGCAAAGGGAACCCCCGGAATGAAAAAAGTCAAAAAGAGAGTTTTTTCAAAGGCCCCGGGCAGCTTGTTATTTTAAGGGAACAAAAAAGGAAAATGAAAATAATCCTGGAATTTTTTTTTCCCCCAAAGGGTAAAAAATTTTCAATAAAAACATTTTTCCCGCAGGATTTTGCCCGTTCCACACCCAGAAAATGCTGACATTATTAAAGGAGGGGGAATCATTCAAATTGCCCCAAAAAACTCTCCCGTCCTCAACCAAATTAGAATCATTCAATAAAAACGCAGGAGGGAAACAGGATCGTTCAACGGGAGAAGAAATTTCTGCTGGTATTAGGGCCAAAAATGCCAAAAACTTGAAAAATATGTTCAGATTGGTGGATTCTATGCCAAAGCGTGTGCAATGCTTATAAAAGCGAAGGATATCATATATATTATTAAATGTATTATCTGTCATCATTTTTCAAGTAAACATTAATTTTCAAAAAAAATGCTTTTTTCTCACTGTCCCATAATATGCACACTCCCAAAGGAAGTGTGTTTTTTTGGAGGGGGAAAAAAACTTTTCGGAGGGAGCCCTAGGTTTATTAGGAAAGGAAACTCCCACCAACCCCTACCAATACACTATTCCTAGCTCCTAAACCAAATTTGAAGTCTCGCTATAATCAACACCCTTAAAAAAACAAGGCAGGAGACATAAACAGCTTACCCCCTTTTTATGTACAAAAGCTTCACAGGTACTGTCCCCAATTATAGCAACACTTCAAAAAATCCATTGAACCCTTTACCTTCCCATCAGTTCTCAAAAATAGCTAGGTCACCCTGATCCACAAAGGAGGTGATCAAACAGACTTGAATAATTAAAATCAATTTCTAATTTACCACTGCTTTCTAAAATCTTCGAAAAATTAATTCATAGACAGATCTATTCCTGCCTCGTCTCACACAATGTACTAACCCCCCGTCAATTTGGATTCAGGCCCAACAAGAGCACAAACGATGCATTATACACATGCTAGAGTTAATATACACCCCTTTGAGAAGAAAGAAGCCCCATTGGGAATCTTCATTGATCTACGAAAAGTTTTGATACAGTCGCCCATGATTTACTGCTTACAAAATCAGCAACTGGGGTATAAGGGGCACCCACTAACTACCTAAACTCATACCTTAGAACAGAAGCCAATACGTGTACACAAATTGAGCGAACTCTTCCACACAAAAAAATTACAGGGAGTCCTCAAGGAAGTGTCCTGGGACCATTTTCCTCATTTACATAAATGCCCTACCGAATGCATCACAACACTAAACCCCATATTATTTGCAGATGACAAACATATGTCTTCTCCCCCAAAATCCAGTCATACTCAACACTGTTAATGCGAATTACAGAAAATATCAACATGGATGACGACTAAGTTTCTCAATACTGACAAAAACTCTTCATACAGTTTGGAAACAAAGCCACAAATTTTCCCCTTAACATAACGCCAATGGTTCACCCATCACAAGACTCACAGAGGGAAAATTCCTAGGAATACACCTTTACAGTAGCCCTTTAAAATTTCCCAAAAACACATACAAAAAATTTTCCCAAAAAAATCTCAAAGACAGTAGGATATTATCAAAGATACGTATTATTTCCTCAATAGCCTCCTTGCACTATATCATTACTTATCTACCCTTATCTCACCTATGGAATCTTTCATGGGGATCAACAACATTAAATCACCTTTGACCACTCATAACCCAGCAAAAGGCCAGTCAGAATGATAAAAAACCCACTCCAGACAGCATACTCCCCCCAAAATTCAAAAGCCCAAAACTACTCACCGTAAAGAACATTCATACTTATTTTTGCCTACCTTCTAAAAATACACTCTAATAAAACCCTCCGCCAAAATTCTCCCCCCAAACTTTAAAGGACCCATGACCACAACACAAGACACAGATCACTTTTGATATAAACCCCAGTCCATATCAACCATGTAAAAAATTTAGCACATAAAGGGGCCCCAGAATCTGGAACATTACCAGTAAATACTAAGATAACCTTGTCTGAAAATCAATTAAGACCACCTACTCACCTAAACTAAATACTATACTGTAAACTACTTTCAAAAAAGCTCAAAATTATTTTCCTTTAAGATAATTTCATTTTTTCTAATATGTTACTATTTGTTACCCTCTACTACCCCAAACTAAAACTATAGTATAAATTACTTTTAAAATGCTTCCATGTTATTTTCCTTAAGATGATCTCAATTTTATATTACCATCCTCCTAAATACTTGTTAAAACAATGTAAAAATCATCATATTGTAATTTTAAAACAATATCATCATATTGTAATTTGAAATCAAATATATAACTAGAATAAACTCAATCAATTTCTCTAATATTATGTACATAGTCTATAAGTCATTAGATTTAAACGCCCCAATGCCATGGATGTCAGTGGCCTTTTGCACTTCAGTTTATGATTGTAATTACCAATTCATGTTAAATTGCAATGAAAAAAATTTACTGATACAAGCAGGGTTCTGGGGAGCCAGCCAAGCTCGGGCCGGGGGAGAAAGGGGGAGAAGAGGTAGGTCTTGTCTGTAGGCTGTCTGGCACTATAGTGAAGCAGATGGAAGTCGTGGAGTGAATCAGGTGGCCTAGGGCCCCCGTCAGAGGCAACACAACCTAGTGGCATTTCGTCAAAATAATCCTACAGCGGTACGCGTTTATTAAAATAGGGGGATAAAAAGGGACTGAAGAAGAAGAGCTAAACAGTCCGTCACCCTTACATTATATAAGTAGATAAAACCCCGGTTTAAAAAAAATTACAAAAAAAACATACCCAGATTTTAAAATGTAATTTTTCAACTTGTCGGACCTACACAGACAACTTGAAGAAAATTGCATCATGTTTTGATAGTATCCTTACATCACCTTATACTACTAATTATCTTTTATACATTTTTTATTTTTAACCATACTTTATAAGGGTAATTTAGAGCGCACCACTTTGGGTTTATAGTATAAATATATTTTTGGGATTACAAAACCTCGTAGGTATAATAACCTGCATATCTGATTTAAGAGAATCTCAATAAAGATTGTATATCAATAGTTTTGTAGTTAATATTTAATTTGTTCCAGCACACTATAAATCATAGACAACTTCACATATTTACGAAACTTGAAACGTTAGAAAAGTGAATTTCTTTTTCTAGGGGTTTCAGAATCCAACTGAGGAATTTGATGATTGTATCTTTAAAGATCTATAATTATCTAAAAATATTTTTTCATCGACACTAGAAAAAAATCTTTTTTTACTATCGTCCATCCTCATACCATTTTTCCCTTCATTGTTAATTTGTATATAAATTTTTTAATCCCCAGAATTTAAATTTCTCTTGAGTTTTTAGGTTAAAGTGTTTAATGGAAGGGGAAAATTTTTTGCTCTTTTTTTGATCCCGGGCCTATTTATTAGCCTGTTTTGCCCCCGTCGTAACAAGTTATTTAATTGCTTTGATTGTTTCATCGTTAGATAAAATCATTATAGTATTAGGGGAATTTTTTTGAGATTGACCCCAAGTAAAATTTTAGAAATTTAATATAAAGGAATTCATATAATTATTCAGTGTATGGTATAAAGTTATTCTATTGCAGTGAAATACATCATGATAAACTTTATTGAAAACACGACATATGACTTTACTTGTTTCTGTACAAAATCATACTAATAAGAGTTTTATAAAAAATATTTTTCATTAACGTTTCGCAATACAATAACTGAGATATTGCCCCAATAAAGGGGAGAAGTATAAAATATCAATTTAAACATCAAATACATTTTCTTAGACTAATTCAGAATACTGACCAAAGTCGCTAATACAAGCTATCACCGAAGTCGGGGTGAATAGACAATTTTTAAAAACCCTACTAGAGACTTAAAAACCCTCTTAAAATGGAATAACTTCCCCAAAAATACTCCAAAGAGCGTATGACTACCTTGTGAAAGTCAGTGCCTAAAACCCTGGTCAGGAGTGGGTGTGTGAACCTACCCTGGTCAGGAGTGGGTGTGTGAACCTACAACCACTGACGATCGTCAATGTTTGGTGAAAAGACGTCATGTATCACGTGACTGAGGGAGGGAGACCGGCCACTACCTAAACAGGTAACCGGCAGTATGACCAGTAAAAAGTAACATCCTACCTACAACATAGAAATCAAATAATAGATAAAGTAAGACATTTTGTTTTTGCTAATAACAAATATTCCAATATACCATTATGATAAAAATAAACACAATATAAAATGTTGGTCAAGGGTATACCCGTAACAGCTCTAAGAAATTCTTTTTCCACTTTTGCCCCCGACAGTTTCGGTTTAATGTGTTCACTTGAAAGGCGTAGAAGTAGGGAAAATATGAGAGGGGATACAAATAACATGCTAAAAAAATCATGCAAAAAAATAATGACATTCTCCAGGGGTTCCTCAAGCTTTTCAAACAGTAGGGGGCACAGAGAGTTTTATAGGTAACAAGAGAAGGTTCCACAGGGGAAACAAAGAGGAGGTCCTAAAGGGGAGACCCCAAGAGGTGGCCCTACAGTGTGGAGGCACCAGAGGATGTCCCAGTGTGGAGACACCAAGAGGTGGCCCTACAGTGGGAGGCACCCCCAGGATGTCCAAAGTGGGGAGACAGAAAGAGGTGGCCCACGGGGGAGGCACCAGAGGATGTCCAAATGTGAGACAAAAGAGGAGGTCCCAGTGTGGAGACACAAAGGGGAGGTCCTTCAATGGGGGGCCCCCGAGGAGGTCCTACAGTGTGGAGGCCCCAAAGAGGAGTTCCTACAGGGGGGAGGCACCAAGAGGAGGTCCACAGTGTGGCAAAAACCCCAAGGGGGGAAAAAGGGGTTTGGGGCCCTTACAGTGTGGAGGGGGGCCCACATAAAAAAGGAGGTCCTGGGGGCCCGGGGGGTTTGGGGGGAAAAAATTGGGGGGAGCCAAAAAACCCAAGGGGGAAAGGGGGGTCCTACAGTGGAACCAAGGGGGTGGGGGGGTCCGGGGCCAAGGGGTTAAGGGGACACCAAGGGGAGGTAATTCCCCAAGGGTGGGAAGGGAAACCAAGAGGAGGCCTACAGTGGGGAGCACCAAGAGGAGGCCTACAGTGGGAGACACCAAGAGGGGCCTACAGGGGAGCACCAAGAGGAGGTCCTCGTGGAGACCCAAGAGGGGACTACAGTGGGACAAAAAAGGGGAGGTCCAAAATGGGAGACCCCAAGGGGAGGCCCTACATTTGGGGGGCCCCAAAGAGGAGGCCCTACAGTGGAGACACCAAGAGAGGCCTACAGGGAGACCCCAAGAGGAGTCCTACAGTGGGAGACAAAGGGGAGGCACTCAGGGGGAGACACCAAAAAGGGGCCCCACAGTGTGGAGACAAAAGGGGGGCCCTACATGTGGGGGCACCAGAAAAGCCCCCAAGGGTAAGACACCAAGAGGGGGCCCCTACAGGTGAAGACACCAAGGGGAGGCCCTACAGTAGACACCAAGAGGAGGTCCACAGTGTGGAGACACCAAGGGGAGGTCCTCAGTGGGGGACCCCAAGGGGGGTACTACAGTGTGGAGCCCAAGGGAGGCACTAAGGGGAGACACCAAGGGGTCCACAGGGAGACACCAAGAGGAGGTCCTACATAGAAACACCAAGAGGGCTCTACAGTGGACACACCAAGAGGGGGCCCTCACAGTGGACACACAAGAGAAGGCACTACAGTGGAGACCCCAAGAGGAGATCCTACAGTGTAGAGACAAAGGGGAACCACAGTGGGGAGACACAAGAGGAGGTCCTACAGTGGAACACCAAGAGGAGGCACTACACTACAGTTGGAGACACCAAGAGGAGGTCCTACAGTGGAGACACCAAGAGGAGGCCCTACAGGGGAGACCCCAAGAGGAAGCCCTACGGGGGAGAACCGGAGGATCCCAGTGGAGACTCCAAGAGAGGCCCACGGGGGAGACAGAGAGCCCGAGGCTTCGTGGAGCAGGGGGCGTACAGTGGAGACAGAGAGACAGGGGGCCCCACAGAGGAGACAAAAAGAGGCAGAGGCTAGGGGGGCCCACAAAAGGGAAACCCTTTAAAAATTTTATTGTCTCACCGTCGTTATGTTCCTCAAAAAGAAAGAACAATCCTCCCCAAATTTTTAAAAAATTTTGGGATCTTCAGGGTGCGTCAACGACCTCAAATTCCCTTTTAGGGGCAGTAGCGTAACAGAACTAATAATAATAATCATAATAATAATAGTTCAAGAGTATTAGATATGAATTCCCATTTGGGAAAAAAAAACACATAAGCAGTTTAATTTATCCTTTATTGAATTCCCATTTTATTGGGAATGAAAATTTGGGTCATGGGGGTTTCCCCTGAATGAAGTTCAATCGTCACAAAACTTTACACAAGTAATTTTAGCCAAGAAGAAACACACTGAAAGGGAGAGTTGAGAGAAATTAAAAATCTATTTTCTACCCTTTCCCCCCCTATCACTGATCCACACTAAACCCTTCAGAGGAAGCTCTAAAAGAACACCCCAAATGTTGTCCGTCATCCAAGGACATACGGTTGTGTGGATGCCTCTGAGCTAATTTCATTCTACTCCTTGTTTGGTGTACTATCCCAGCGAGCAGTATTTTATATTATTGTACCCAAGAACGAGTGGTATTGATCAATAACAACACTGCGACTAGCCAAGGAGTCGAACCCATGCTGCTTTGGCTCACCTTATGGTGAGCGAAAACTCGTGATACTCTATTCCACGGGACCACAGTCCTCAAGAATGACGCACCCAGCCAAGCTAGGTGTTGTACCCGTCATCCGAGGACATGTGGTGTGCAGGTCTCTGAGCTAATTTCATTCTACTCCTTGTTTGGTTTACTATCCCACCGAGCAGTATTTTATATTATTGTACCCACGAACGAGTGGTATTGATCAATAACAACACTACGACTAGCCAAGGAGTCTAACCCATGCTGCTTTGGCCCGCCACATGGTGAGCGAAAACTCATGACGCTCTAGTCCACAGGACCACACATAAATGTTACCTTGCTTACAATCCAACAGCACGTCAAGTCCTAAAAACCATTTGTCTCCTATCTAACACACTCACGCACGCTTGCTGGAAGTCCAAGCCCCTCGCACACAAAACCTCCTTTACACCCTCCCTCCTAGGCCGACCCCCCTACCCTGCCTTCCCTCCACTATAGATTTATACACTCAAAGTCATTCTATTTTGTTCCATCCTCTCTACATGCGGAGAATATACAGTCAGATTTTTGCTTTGTCTTGATAGTGTGAGCATTCGGTGTTGTAATCAAACAATACATTCACTCAACTCTTGTGGGCGCTAGCGTCGAGGTTAACACACATTCATTTAGTTTTAATCATGACATTCCCAATGTAGCCTCTGCAAATGAGCGTGTCTGCTGCAGTGATTAACTCATCGTGTCCATGTTGCCACTTCCAGTAGCAAAATCTTAAAAAAAATATATATAATAATTATGTTAAACAATAGTAACGTTAAATTAGTGCTACTACCTATACTTTACTTGGAGATGTTTCAGAGTATCTTCGTACCTCAGACCGGCCTCCTGTTGACAACCTGATCAGTCATGCTGTTGGTGCTCGTTATGTGCAATCCGACATATTTGGCACAGCTCAACTGTTAAGAAATTTGTCTTAAGATTTATTAGGTTCCTTTTTAAGAGTATTTAGGCGTCTGATGATAATCCCTTTTTTGTTTGAAGGAGGTTGTTAAAATTCTAGACTCCACATGCTTAGGAGTACTTACTGTAATCTTGTTTTTCATTGCGTGTATTTTGCCCCTCTACAATACATCCCGCTCTTGTGTAGAGTTTTTTTAGTGTGTAGATTTAGAACCATTTAAACAGTTCACTATTAATAATAACTGTAGACCTTGATGAAACTCACACTAGAATACTGTGTGTTGTTCACCTTGCTTAGTCTCTGTTTTACCATTGTTACTTTCTCTTGGATAATTTTTTGACGAATTATTCATCATGATCGGAGCTGCAATTAACCTTTTTTAAATAATTTTAAGTTTTTTTCCATGATGGCAGTAACTTATCTAGTCTAATAAATCATATAAAATTTTGTTCACCGAATTAACAATTCTAATCATGAATGTATCTCAAATTATGTTATTTAATGACAGGAAAGAGTTGAAAATTATGTAATGTATGAGATAACAGGCGTTGTTGGTTTTTGTCTTGCCATTTTAGATCCCTTTGTTCAGTCTTCTTTCCTTCCTTTTTCAGTGTTTTTCCCGTATGAAGACAAGTTTACTCGCTCTTTCTATTCATCAGTGTTTTTATATTTTAAGAGTTCTTACTTTTGATCATGGCTCCCCTCTGTCTTCTCATTTCTCCCATTATTTCCCCCGTGTTCGTCAAACCTTTTTTTATCGCGGTTTGGATCTTTTTTAAAATTTATTTGTAGTTTTCACGTTTTGTTTTATACAGATAAATTGTGGTGTGTGTGTTTTTATATATATATATATATGTTTTTATATATATATATATATATATATATATATATATATATATATATATATATATATATATAAACACTGCCTGCCGGGAAAAACCCCTGTTGTTTTTGCCTGCCTCATGGCGGGAAAATTACGACGCTCTCCCCTGGGCCATACAATCCTACAAACAACGGCCATGTGAACTAGGCGCTTAAGTTGCGAGGACATAGCTCTGAGACATCCACACCATCGATGTCCTCGCCGGGAAAAAAGGGCCCGGGTTTTCCGGGTTTTAGGTTGTTTTTTTAGGGGTTGTATGGTCCTTTGGAAACGTCGTAAATTTTCGCTGTAGGGGGCTAAAACAACACGGGTTCAAACGCCGGGTACCCCGTCATTCTACTTTGATAGTGAAAATCATTCTCTTTTTTCCATCTTTCTAAATGACGAAACAACCTCAACAACCCCTCTTCAGTCCTCCATTTTAAAACTTTTAGTAACTCCCACCTCCTCCCAATTTCCACACTACGAGTTCTCCATAATATTTACACCACACATTGCCCTTAGACGTGACATCTCTACTGCCTCCAGCCTCCTCCTTGTTGCAGCATTTACAATCCATGCTTCACACCCATATAAGAGTGTT
>WNWK01029183.1:0-24652 GCA_009830355.1 Cherax destructor | reverse complement strand
GAGGCTGACTGCACTAGATCACTAGTTTCATAAGAAAACACTGAAACAATGTACAGTGGACCCCCGGATTACGTACTGCTCCAAACTCGAACAATTATTTAAGTGTATTTTGTAAGTGCTTTTGTAAGTGTATTTTTGGGAGTCTAAAAGGACTAATCTAATTTACATTATTCCTATGGGAACAAATTGTTCGGTAACGGCATTTGAACAGCATTCTGGAACGAAATAATGACGTAATCTGGGGTCCACTGTACAGTGGTACCTCGAGTTACGATATTTTTCGTTCGAGAATGCTGTTCAAGTGCCATTACCAAACGAATTTATCCCCATAAGGAATAATGTAAAATAGACTAGTCCTTTTACACCCCCAAAAATATACACTTACAAAATCATTTAAATAAATAAACTTACATAAAAGGGCGATTTTGGGGACCATCGTAACTCGAGGTACCACTGTATTTATAAATAAGAAATATTGCATAAAAACAATAAAACATAATAGAGAATGTAAAGAAATAAACTGGTTTTATAAAGTGTATGTATGCTGACGGAGGTGGAAGGTGGAGGTGGAGAGTAGAAGATAGGCTACTTGCTACACTCTTAACCCTTTGACTGTTTCGGTCGTATATATACGTCTTACGAGCCAATGTTTCGGACGTATTAATATGCCTAAATTCTAGCGGCCTCAAATCAAGCAGGAGAAAGCTGGTAGGCCCACATGTGAGAGAATGGGTCTGTGTGGTCAGTGTGCGCAGTATAAAAAAAATCAGGCAGCCACTGGTGCATTGTGGGAACACCATTTCAGTAGCCCTTGTTCAGCATGCCTAGCGGTAAGAATTATTTGACTCCTTGGCGCATCTGGGACATATCTCTTCCTCAATGATAGCTCTAACACAGATGGAAGTGTCTCTGAAGATAAATTTCATGGTTTTGAGGAGTTTGTGACCGAAAACAATGCCCAGGATACCAGAAGGAAGGAAGGAAGGAAGAGATGTGAGGAAGGAATGAAGGAAAGAAGAGATGAGAGGAAGGAAGGAAGGAAAGAAGAGATGAGAGGAAGGAAGGAAAGAAGTAAGGAAGGAGGAAAGGAAGAAGGAAGGAAGTAAGAAAGAAAGAGAGAAAGGAAGGAAGGAAGAGATGAGAGGAAGGAAGGAACAAAAGAAGTAAGAAAGGAAGGAATAAATAAAGGAAGGAATGAAGGAAGAAAGGAAGGAAGGCAGGAAGGAAGAGATGAGAGGAAGGAAGGAAGGAAATATGTAAGAAAGGAAGGAATGAAGGAAGAATGGAAGCTAGGAAGGTAGGTATGAAGGAAAGGAAGGAGGTTGTGGAGAAGAAGACATGGGTCCCCTTTTGTGTTGACAGGTTGACAGGCAGTGTGGGTGGTGAGTAATGGTATAATATGTCATTTTGACAGCTACCTTACCCTGACTCAGCAAATTTAGATGTCCCTCACCCCCCCACACACGCACATAGCTTGGAGCTTTGAAGTGCTAATTGCAGTTGATGGAAAGTGTCTAGTCATTATATATGTGTATATATATTATAGAACAATAGTAATAAACAATTTTTTTTTATTGTTGGTTGGTGTAAACAAGTTTTGTAAACAATATAATGATACTAATATTTGTGCAATTATTGTGTTGCATACAACGAGTGTATATACATATATACATTGCACCTTACTTTGGTCTCACAGGCCACATAAGTTATGTAAAAAAATAAAATAGTGAAAAAAACAAGAAACCTACGAAAGGAAGTAATCCAAAGTTTACCGGGTGAGCGGCATTCGCCGCTGTTGCCATATGCGGCTCATTTTTTACCAACTTTACGCCTCTATATCTCGGTAAATACTGATCGCAAATTTTTTTGGGGGGGATTTAAACAATCAGAAAAATAATCTTAACATTTTGATGAGAAAAAATAATTTTTTTTTTTCAAATATTTCCCGACATTGAATGACAGTTTCAGAGAGGGGCCTCCGACACTTTATCGCTGAACTTAATTGCTACACTCTTAAGACTACAAATATTTTAAGGTAAGTAATGAGTGTACTGTATGTGCATTTTATCGCTCTGGGGCACTTTAAATGTTGTAGTAGGTGGGGTGGCCAGGCGGGCTACCATACCTCCCACACAACTTTCTACAAATAAATACTTTTCACCTCTCACCCTACTTTAAGACCATTAAGACTACAAATATTTTAAGGTAAGTAATGAGTGTATTGTATATGCATTTTATCACTCTAGGGCGCTTTAAGCATCGTAGTATATTACGTGTTGGTGGGGTGGCCAGGAGGGCTACCATACCTACCCACACCTGACTTCTTCCAATAAATACTACTCACCTTTTACCCTACATTAAGACTACAAATATTTTGAGGTAAATAATGAGTGTACTGTGTGTGTATTTTACTTTTTATTGTTTTATAATGTCTAGTTATATTGCTGATTTAATATATGTTAGTGTAAACTTGTTATCTGGCATTTAGTATATGCATTTAGAAGTGAACAAAAATGGCGTTCTGCTTTCCGGTGATGTCTGCTTTGCGGCGGTAGCCTGGAACCTAACCTGCCTTATTAGTGGGGCCCTACTGTACATAGTTGGCAGAGTGGGAATATTTAGAATCTTCTGGCAGAGAGCTCTAGATTTTTGGGCCTTAAGATTTTGTTCAAATTTTTAACCCAGAGGGTTAGCCACCCAAAATAACCCAGTAAAGTCAGTGTGTCATCAAGGACTGTCTGCCTTATTTCCATTGGGGTCCTTTAATCTTGTCCCCCAAGGATGTGACCAACAGCAGTCTACTAACACTCATGTACCTACTTACTGCTAGGTGAATAGGGACAGTAGGTGTAAGGAAATACGCTCACTATTTCCATCCGCGCCAAGTATTGAACCATGGACACTCAGTATGTGAGATGAATGTGTACATGGAGGATATCAAAGAGATATTTGTATGCTGTGTTAGATCTGTGAGTTCTGTTGCAACTGTTGTCTTCCCTTGGGTCAAGCTTGATTGCCTTAGTCTCCATGTGCTAGGCTTAATTAATGCTTCCCCATGATTATAGTACTTACTGTACATTAACTTTGGGAGAGGCGAAAGCATTAAATGCATAATTAAGTTTGTAATTATAATTGACTAACATAGATATTTAGATAGAGATTAACCATTGATAACTCCAAGTAAAGTCAGACACTGTGCCTGCCATTGAAGATGGCGAGTTTATTTGAATTAACCTAGAAGGTTAGTAACCCCAATGGTAAAATATTACATTGTTTGACTTGCAAATCATTCTAAATCATATATAGACAGCCTGTGATAATCTTGTTCTTTTAATTTTTATAGATAAAACCAAATCACATTAAAGGTTAATGACCTATAAACCTAGGTATCACTCCCATGTACACTAATAGCCATGCAAAGAAAATAAGCCAACAGTGTAAAGACAGACTTAAAGTTCTCTGAACAGTTGTAGGGTACAATCACAACTATGATGCAAATGTTAGAATTGCAAATGCTCTCATCTCACACCGAGTGTTCGTGGTTCAATCCCACCACGGCCTTTTTTTGTTTTTAATGTTACTTTTTGCTGATGATACTGTGCTTATGGGAGATACTAAAGAAAAGTTGCAAAGGTTAGTGGACGAGTTTGGGAGGGTGTGTAAAGGTAGAAAGTTGAAAGTGAACATAGATAAGAGTAAGGTGATGAGGGTATCAAATGATTTAGAGAAAGAAAAATTGGATATCACATTGGAGAGAGGGTGTATGGATGAAGTGAATGTTTTCAGACATTTGGGAGTTGACTGTCAGCAGATGGGTTTATGAAGGATGAGGTTAACCATAGAATTGATGAAGGAAAAAAGGTGAGTGGTGCATTGAGGTATCTGTGGAGACAAAAAACGTTATCCATGGAGGCAAAGAAGGGAATGTATGAAAATATAGTGGCACAAATCACGCGGTAATCAGTACAGTAGTATGTCATTGATGTCAGCTAGGCCTGTATACTTTGTACATGTACTTGTAGAAATATATTATTATTATTATTATTATTATTATTATTATTATTATTATTCCTGGAGTTGAGAAAAATATAGTATTGGTACTATGTAAACAGGTTGTGACATATTCCAGGTGGACCTTCACAGGGCTTATAATGCAAAAATGCTGCTTTTAGTATTGTCAAAAGTTTTTTTTTTTAGCCATAATTCTGCTTCAAATATTGTCTAAAATCTTACATGATGCACATTTTCATGACCAGTTGTAATCCTGCCTAAGTAACTGAATGTAGCAATTTAATGTTTAAAATAAATATTTTATTACAATAGTCATGACTCACTGTTCCTCCAGGGAGGAACTTCATTTATGTATTCCTGTTCTAATATACAGTACAGTGGACCCCAGAGTTTCGTAAAAACTTTACTCCTGAAGTCTGCTCAAGTGCCATTACCGAACGAATTTACTCCCTTAAGGAAAAATGTCACGTAGGTTAGTCTATTTCAGACCCCCAAAAATACTTTTCCACAAGCACTTACAATATTATACTTACATAAATGTACGATTTCCGGGGTTTACGAAACTTGGGGGTCCACTGTACAGTGGACCCCCGAGTTTCGGTCACCTCGGAAATCGTACAATTATGTAAGTGTAATATTATAAGTGTTTTTGTAAGTGTATTTTTGGGGGTCTGAAATAGACTAACCTACTTGACATTATTCCTTATGGGAGTAAATTCATTCGGTAATGGCACTTGAGCAGCCTTCTGGAATGAATTATGTATGACCGAAACTCGGGGGTTCACTGTATATTTTTTAATTATGTTTTTAAACATTACTTACCTTTTTCAGACAGCCTGTATGGTTGGTTGTGATGAGAAGCACATAAGTGTGAACCACAAGTTCAGCCCATTTATATGCAGCAACGCATTATGAGATGAATAAGCAGACTGAAGCTCAGCGGAACCTTGCTCAAGAGCGGCAACAAGTAGATCAGTAAATCAACCAGTTTAAATGTAATCATTGAATATATTGTATTACTAATGACTGTTGATCGCTGTGTATTCTTTAATTATGACACACATTGCAAAAGTAGCAACAAGATTTTTTGGATGTAACATTGATGTTAACAGCTATACCAAGGACTTGGTCTGCAAGAAAGTTTGAGCTTCTAATGAAGCACACCAACATAAATCAGCATTTTTCACTGTAGTGTAGCTAATTTTTGTAGCCAAAGTTCTGGTAAGCATGAAGGAAATAATGAGCAATTAGGGAAAATTGCACCCATGTTTCAGTTGACATATACGTACATGTAAAGTACGTAACACAAAACAGTCTAAGACAGTTTCCCAACTGGCTTACATAAAAGGTGTAGTCATAATTACCTGTGAGGGGTGTGCAAAACACCATCTTGTGGCAGATAATCTTGGCTGGTTTTCAGATCTTGATGGCAAGAATAACATTGAGCATATCTTAGCTGCAGGGAGTGAAATGGTAAAAAGAGGCCAGGTATTCTCAGTGGACAATCATGGTAGTTGGAACTGTACTCCTAGCAGTGAGAACAGTTGTAAAGAAGATTAAGCCACAGCACAGGCAGCATGGAGTACTGTCCTAGACACACTTGAAATAATGGCTACAAATAAACATGAATCAAAAGACTCTTGAATTGAAAAATGAAAAGCTTAGAAAAACTTAGAAATTACTAACTTGTTTGCACTTTAGAACATTCAGTAATGGAAACAAATGTGGTACTTGTTGTGCTGGTAGGCTTACCAGGTGTTGGCAAGTCAACACTTTGTAAAAAACTTCCATTTCATTTAATGCATAAGTGGGAAGGACACACAGTTCAGATTATTCATGTGTGCTATGATAAACTAATTCCATTATCTCTCCAAGAGAAGTTTTTTAAATTGAAACAGTGTGGTGAGGAAAACCAAACTAATGATGACAACTGGAAATCTGCAAGACGTAATGTATACTCATCAGTTGATCAGCTCATCCAGTGCTTAAAACTGGAAAGTCAAAATGATATGGTTCTTAATTTCTTTAATATATCAAATAAGGTTGTAGATAAAGAGGCATTGTATGTAGTTTTACTGGATGATAATTTTTATTATAGAAGTATGAGATATGAATATTTTCAGTTAGCAAGGAAGCATACAATTGGATTTTGTCAGCTGTATATAGAATGCATCACAGATACAGCTATTCAGCAAAATATGCATAGACAAGAACATGTTCCTTCTGTGGTAATTGAAGCCATGGCAGCAAAATTACAACCTCCTCTGCCAAGTGAACACAGCTGGGAATCTAACACATATATTTTTCAAGCTGACAATCTTGATAAATCACAAGGTGTATGG
This sequence comes from Cherax destructor, assembly GCA_009830355.1. Classification (NCBI taxonomy): domain Eukaryota; kingdom Metazoa; phylum Arthropoda; class Malacostraca; order Decapoda; family Parastacidae; genus Cherax; species Cherax destructor. The sequence continues at coordinate 18,299 of WNWK01029183.1, read as the reverse complement.
GACTTAATCTACCAGTGTTTTACATCACCAGTACCTCAATTAGATGACCATGACCTAGAGAAAGCAGAAGCACGTTTAAAATGTTCCCACAGCGTTGCTCATCAAGCAGATATATATCTGCGGTCACTTGTCAGCCAAGTAATAAGAGCAGCACACTCAAAAGGCAATGTGGGATCTGATGAATTATCATCTTTGTCTTGTGATGTAAATGTGAGCCGTCAATCTGTCTTGGCTGCAGTACGAAATGGTACTTTGTGCTTCCCTCCTAATCTAGCAGAAACTGTTAGTGATGAAAATAGGGAAGAATTCCAGTCTATTCTTGAATATGAATTTAGGAAAAAACTGCAGAAGAGTTGAAGTTTTTCTGTGATCATGCTTTATATGTACATTAGGTTGGACCCCTACCACTCTTTATCCCTTCAAGGAGATTCCTTGGTGTGATGAAGAAGTTCTTGTCCCCTTCCTCGGATCTAATCTTAAATACCCCCTGCCCCACCCACTACATTCAGCCTCATTATTTGGAAAATTTCCCTCTTGGTAAATTCATCTACACTGAATGACAAGAAATCATTATCATCTCCATTCCATTCTAATGTGACTGTCAGTGGTGGTGCTGTTGTGAAATGGGAATTGTATTATTTAGGAACATGTTGGGCATCCCTCCAGTGCCCCCAGAGGACAGCCTTGCATGTCCATGAATGACAGAAGTTTTACTGGAGGTTGCCCTCGGTTGGTGGTGGCAGCAGGTTTTTCCAATCACCCATCATTATTATTGGCTGAGGCTAGCTCAGTCAGTGCTGGTGTGCCAGGTATTCTAGTATGCTAGGTAAGATGGGAGTGCTTACCACAATCACCTTCATTGCCTTTTAGAATGAAGGTAATCATGGTTCAAGGTATGTATAGGGTTTCTTTATGTTTATCCTCAGAGCTGCCTCTCTCCACCTCCCTCACCCCCATCCTTTCTTTCACACAAAATAATAACCTGTCATGCTTTGCCTCCTGGGCCCCTGATCACTATGGCACCCTTACCTGCCCCCAGCATCCCATGGACCTTCCTCGGAGCTCAGTATCGCTTTTAGGCAATACTTCATTGCCTAAACCCGATTCTGGCATTTAACCTCACCCTTGTGTAATAAAGTAAACCCCCCCCATCCCTGATTAAATTGGTCACATGTGGTGTATAAATTTTTGGTGATGAGCTTCAGAAATTAACATTATTATCATTATTATTATTGATGTCATTGTGGTTATTCTTATTATTCTTATTACTGTAACCCCTGATTCGATTTAGTTGCCTCCATTGCAGCTTTCCTTTCTTCAATCTCTTCACTGTCTGTTATCCCTTGGCCCAGTGGCCTGTCATTTTCTCTTCTTAACTTTTTTTCAACATGTCGGCCGTCTCCCACCGAGGCAGGGTGACCCAAAAAGAAAGAAAATCCCCAAAAAGAAAATACTTTCATCATCATTCAACACTTTCATCACACTCATACATAATCACTGTCTTTGCAGAGGCGCTCAGATACGACAGCTGAGGATACTATTATTATTACTATTTTTACTATTACTATTGATGTTAATATTGTGATTATTATTATTTTTATTATTTATGTAACTGATACTGTAAAAAATTTGCACCCTTTTCCTCTCTGCGACAGTAAACATGGTCAGAGTATACATGTACAGTGGACCCTCGGTTAACGAAAGGTTCCGTTAACGTAAGCTTCGGAAAACGTAAGCTTTTTTCGTAATCGGTTAGCGAAAAATCCCTCGGTTACCGAAAGGTATTAGACGTGTCCGCCTGCTCCGCGCAAGCGCAGGACGCCAGTGAAGCGTTGTTTACCATTGAGAGAACATTACCTTGCGCGCTCTTTCAAAGATTCACAATATATTTGGTGTCTTTTTTGGTGGTTTAGTGATTGTCACTGTCAAATAAGTCACCATGGGTCCAAAGAAGCTTCCTAGTGGCACACCTGTGATAAAGAGAGTGAGGAACACCATTGAACTGAAGAAGGAAATAATAGAAAAATATGAGAGTGGTGTACGTCTGAGTGATCTTGCCAGGATGTACAGTGGACCCCCGAGTTTCGTAAAAACTTCACTCCTGAAGTCTGCTCAAGTGCCATTACCGAACGAATTTACTCCCTTAAGGAAAAATTTCACGTAGGTTAGTCTATTTCAGACCCCCAAAAATACACTTCCACAAGAACTTACAAAATTATACTTACATAATTGCACGATTTCCGGGGGATTCGTTAACCGAGGCTCCACTGTACAAGAAAACTCCATCTACTATCGGCACTATCCTGGCACAGAGAAATGAGATCAAGGAAGCTAATGTTGCAAAAGGGGTTAATTTGTTAACGAAACAAAGATCGAAAACAGTGGATGAGGTTGAGAAGTTGTTGTTGGTGTGGATCAATGAAAAACAGTTAGCGGGTGATAGTATTTCTATGGCGATAATTTGTGAAAAGGCAAGGAAGTTGCACGCAGAACTTGTGAAGACAATGCATGGAACCAGTGGTGAGCCGAGTGATTTTAAAGCCAGCAAAGGCTGGTTTGAGAAGTTTAAGAAACGTAGTGGCATACACAATGTTGTGAGGCATGGTGAGGCAGCCAGCTCAGACAAACGTGCAGCTGAAAAATTTGTGCACGAATTCAAGGGGTTCGTAGAGGCTGAACAATTCCTCCCCCAACAAGTGTTTAATTGTGATGAAACAGGCCTGTTTTGGAAGAAATGCCCAACAGGACCTACATTACTCAGGAGGAAAAGGCACAGCCAGGACACAAGCCTATGAAAGACAGGCTAACTCTCTTGTTTTGTTCTAATGCTAGTGGGGATTTTAAAGTGAAGCCTTTACTGGTGCATCACGCAGAAAATCCCAGACCCTTCAGGAAACACAGTGTTGACAAGAATAAATTGTGTGTGCATTGGAAAGCTAACACCAAGGCATGGGTCACTACGGAGATTTTCAAGGAATGGTTGACTGGAGTGTTTGGCCCTAGTGTGAAGAAATACCTCCTGGAAAAGAATTGCCACTCAAGTGCCTCCTGGTACTGGACAATGCTCCTGCTCATCCTCACAACTTGCAAGAGTTGTTGCCTGACAACTTAAATTTCATCAGAGTGAAGTTCTTGCCTCCTAACACCACTCCTCTCATCCAGCTCATGGACCAGCAGGTCATTTCCAACTTCAAGAAACTGTACACCAAAGCACTGTTTCAGAGGTGCTTTAATATGACCAATGACTCTGAATTGACCCTAAGAGAGTTCTGGAAAGAACACCTCAATATTGTGCATTGCATAGGCCTTATAGGTAAGGCTTGGGAGGAAGTGACTTCCAGGACTCTGAACTCTGCTTGGAGACCACTGTGGCCGGATTGTGTCCAAGAGAGGAATTTTGAAGGATTTGAGGCTGACCCTGACCCTGACGACCCTGTGCCTGTTGTGGAAAATGTTATGGAAGATATTGTGGCATTGGGGAACAGCCTGGGGTTGGAGGTGAGTGGTGAGGATGTGGAAGAGTTGGTGGAGGACCACAGGGTAGAGCTAACAACTGAAGAGCTGCAAGAGCTTCATCTGGAACAGCAACAGGCCACAGCTGAGGTTATTGCTTCACAGGACGAGAGAGAGAGAGATAAGGAGGTGCCATCTTCAGAGATAAAGGAAATGTGTTCTATGTGGAGTAGGTTGCAGACATTTGTTGAAAGATACCACCCTGAGCAAGCTGAAATGAGCCTTCTGTGCAACCACTTCAGTGACAGAGCCATGTTGTACTTCAGAAAAGTGTTGAAGAGTCGCCAGAAACAGAGGACTCTGGACTGTTATTTCACCAGGCAGGGGTCTAGTGACTCTCAAGCTGTTCCTAGTGGCATTAAAAGACCAAGAAGAAAAGTAACCCCAGAGAGAGACTTGTTACCTGAAGTCCTTTTGGAGGGGGATTCCCCTTCCAACCATTAACACCCTTCCCCATTCAGCAACTTTTATCTTCCAGATGCCTGCAACTCTTCAATAAAGGTAAGTAAATGTTATTTTTTTTTTTTGAGTGATTATTTTTTTGTGGAACGAATTAATTGTATTTACATTATTTCTTATGGAAAATAAGGTTTCAGATTACGAAAGCTTCAGATTAAGTAATAGCTCCTGGAATGGATTAATTTCGTTAACCGAGGGTCCACTGTACTTGATACATAAACAGGTCATCTGTAAATGTTGTGAAAATATCCCTATTACTGTAAAAGATGGAAATTAACTAAAGAAATGTATTGGAAGTGTGACCATTCTTGTATGTTGATTTTCTGTTATTTATGGTTCCAATATATTTTCACTAGAACTTTTGTTTATCTGTGATATAATGTATAAAGTTCATTTTTTTATGTGTCTGATTATTTTTCTAATATTAGTATTTACTGTAATAATTATTGTGAGTGGAAATAAGGTTCATAGAGGTGAGTTGGGCTCCCTTTGTAGAAGTTTTATAAAGAGTTTGTGTACAGGGTTTAGGGGGCTGTTCAAATGGTGGAGGGAAACACGAGGCAACATTCTGTAAACCAGCCTCCACTCTCACACTTTTGTCAGCTTAAACAGCGTTTTTCAACTACTCATATTTATTAATCTGCTGCTAACAAGTTTAGCAGCAACTAAGCACCCCTCCCCCCCACTGAATAGATGCCTAAGAATTAGAAGTTTATGGGTTGGCCAAACCAGGCACCCCTGAAGAGTTAGCAAACTCAACCAGATATATTGAGGAATGAGGAAAGGATATAGAGTTACTAGAGACCTTGAAAACTCTAGTCCTGGATGATCAGACCAGGCTTGTAATCTGGGATTCGAAAGATCTCAGTGGCAGCCTGAAGAAGGAAGGTATCAAGGACTTGGATCAAGGGAAGTAACCCAAGACAGTATGTTAAGGTAAGGGAGTTCCTTGGAAATTATGTGGAAGGGTAGTTCTAGTATCAGTTAAGTGTGTGATAATGTTTTATGTTTTGAGATTGCAAATTTATCTCTTTTTGTTGGTGCCAAAATTTCAGGTTCCCTTGTAATGTATGTATGTTTATTAAATTGTGAGCTGTTTTATTTGGGTCTGATTTACTTCCCCCTTTGAGCCATGTATATAAAGTCCATTTGTCAGAGTAAATTTCAAACTTTATTGATATTTTTTTTTCCCCACTTCTGGAGAGTCAAGCCCCTGATAGATGCCTACTGCTCAATTTTCAGGGAAAGCTACCCTAAGAGCCAATACTTATCAGGACTAATGCCTTGTTATAGCTATCCTGTGTTATTTCTCATTGGGGTTTTCCTATTCTAACCCAAATTCCATGTCTCCCCCTTTTCCTATGACTTTAACTACCTTTATTTCCTCCACTGTTAAAAGAGCAGGTGGTGGCAGCATATTTCTGAGAGAATAGAGTGCTACATTTTTTTTTCCTCAAATTCTAGTAATTTTACCTGATTATTTGTTTCCCATATTTTCATACTTTTGTCCACTCCAAATCTCTGCCTGAGGGAACAGACAATATGGCATCATCGGGTGTTCTGTCAACCCTAGGGTGGAACTGGGGTGGGAGCTGCATTTCATAACTGTTAAAGCAGGCCTTATAACTCTTGTATAACTGTTCTAATAGGCCCACAACTATTCTAGTTGGCTTACAACTATTCTAGCAGGTCTTATAATTCTAATTGTTCTAGCAGGCTCCAACTGTTCTAGCAGGTCTTACAAATGTTCTAACAGTTTATAACTGTTCTAGCTCCCCTTAAATCAATTGTAACAGGCTTTACAACTATTCCAACAGGCTTTCAGTTGTTCTAGCAACTCATACAACTGTTCTAGCAGGTTTTGCAGCTGTTGTAGCATACAGACAACAGCATATGACCTCGCTCGCCTTGGGCCCAGTAAGAAAACACTGTGTCAACATCCGTGGTCTCATGTTATTCAAGCTGCTACCAGTAGGTACCATAAATATTGCTGGAACAAACGTAAAGGTCTTCAAGAAGAAACTGGTCCACTGCTTGCGTAAAGTGCCAGATCAACCAGGATGTGATGGCAATGTGAAATGGCCAGCCCCCAACAGCAACAGCCTGGCTGAACAAGCTAAAACTAAAAGGAAATCTTAATTTTTATTAAGGTTAGGAAAACTTAAGTTTTTTTGTGTTTGCATTTTATTATATGAAACAAGTTTTTTATATGACTGTGATAACTGTCGACTTGTCACACAGTCAATCTATTGAACAAAACTCTCTTGATGCCAAAATCGATCCATCATACCTGATGACGATAGACTGATCAAAGTGCTTCACAAACAATTAATATTTACATTTTTAATAATAAATAATAAGGTATAAATATTAATAAATAATAAATAATAAAGCTGTTTTTTTGTTATTAAAGGTTAAGTCTAACCTAATGCAGACTATTAAGTCTGGCTGTAGGCTGAGGAAGAGAAGAAATCTGTAGGCTGAGGGAGAAAGGAAATCTGAAGGCTGAGGGAGAGAGGAGATCTGTAGGCTGAGCTTGTAATCTGATGGAGAAAGTCTGGTTTTTAGACTGAGAAAGAAAGTCTGGCTTTTAGGCCGAGAGAGAGAGAGAGAGAGAATCTGATTGTAGGCTGAGGAAGAGAGAGAAAAATCTGGATTATAGGCTGAGACAAAGTTTGAGTGTAGGATGAGGAGAGAGAAAATCTGGATTTTAGGCTGAGAGAAAGTCTAAGCTGAGGAAGAGAAAAAAATTGGATTTTAGGCTGAGGGAAAGTCTTGAGTGTAGGCTGAGAGAAAGAGAAAATCTGGATTTTTGGCAGAGGGAGAGAAAATTTGATTGAAGGCTGAGGAAGACAGAAAATCTAGATTTTAGGCTGAGGGAGAGAAAATCTGATTGTAGGCTGAGGAAGAGAGAAAATCTGGATTTTAAGCTGAGGAAGAGAAAATCTGGATTTTAAGCTGAGGAAGAGAGAAAATCTGGATTTTAAGCTGAGGAAGAGAGAAAATCTGGATTTTAAGCTGAGGAAGAGAGAAAATCTGGATTTTAAGCTGAGGAAGAGAAAATCTGATTGTAGGCTTAGGGGAAAGAGAAAGTCTAGCTTGTAGATTTAGGGAGAAAGAAAGTCTAGTTTTTAGGCTGAGAGAGATAAAGTTTAGTTTGTAGGGGAGAGCGATTATCCTGCCTTACATTGTCAGCATTCTTTCTTCCCCTGTGCAATGTGTTCTTGACCCTCTACAGCTTGGTACCATCCTTCTCCACCTGTGCAACATGTTCTTGACCCTCCACAACTTGGTACCATCCTTCTCACCTGGTGCAACATGTTCTTGACCCTCCACAGTTTGGTACCATCCTTCTCACCTGGTGCAACATGTTCTTGACCCTCCACAACTTGGTACCATCCTTCTCCTACCTACTTAACATCATGTGTAATTAACATTTGCTTGTTCTCACTTTGAGAAATTTTTGAATAGTTGTTAAGCAGCAAGTCTTAGTGTATCTTAACGCTGAATGACCCACATGGGTTTATCGTTTCACATAAAGTATTAACATACATTTCCTTTCTGCTGATATACAGTGTCCTGAGTCACACAAAATCTTTAAAGTAGTTTATTAAGGAGACAACTGCAACACCACCTCTAAATCATTAAAGTAGTTTATTAAGGAGACAACTGCAACACCACCTCTAAAACACAGGTTAGGGAAAGAAGCGTCGGAGCCCCACATCTGCCGCAGGAGACTAGTAAGTTCTTGTCCCGCCAGGGCACACCTGGAGAACAAAAAGTTCCTTTGTAAATAGAGATAGAAACTTGAAGTTTCCAATTTGATCTGGTGGACCCCCTTGCCAAGCCCCAGCAAAGCGGGACGCCCACACCCCCACCTGAGTTCAGTAACTGGCTTCCCACCAATGACCGTTAAAGAATTTTACGCAGAGCGGAAAAAATGGAGCTGGCTAAAGTTGTGGAACACCTTGTCACATATGGCCTGACCATCGACCTCTGTGGCCTTCAGGAGTGCTGCCTTATAAGGCAACAATGGCTCAGGACTGCTGGAAAAGATTTTAAGGATGACGTTTTCCTCCTGAAAGCGAACATCTAGCTTCTTGTGTAAGTGACACAGGAGTTTGGGAATGCAGATTTCTGCATCCGAATATCAGCAGATGTCACTGTCCGCTCCTCCTCCAGCAGAGTGTCTCATATATGGTGGCCATGGCCGCCTTCAGCGGAAGGAGGGACACCGTCATGACCGCCTTCAGTGGAAAAGAGAGGGGCGGGTACATAGCCGCCTTTAGCGATAAATGGAGGGGCAGGTACATAGCCTCCTTCAACGATAAATGGAGGGGCAGGTGCATAGCTGCCTTCAATGATAAATGGAGGGGCAGGTACATAACCACTGCCTTCAACAGTAGGGTGAAGAGCGACATCAGAGCCGCCTTCAACATAAGGGTGGTGAGCAGCATCATAGCCCGCCTTCAACAGAAGGGTGAGGAGCGGCATCAGAGCCGCCTTCAACAGAACCAGGGGCAGCCTCCTCTTCATGGTCATATTCCTCGTATTCATATGCTGCTTCTTCCCATCTTACTTTTATTGCAATAATTATGAGAGTCTGAAAGAAAGGACAAGTGATTAATAATAATATGATATACGATCTTTGAGCTCTTTGCTTCACGACATGGAATTAATGCACGTCAACATATAGAAAATGTCAGCATACCAACCCAGCGAATGCCTTCTCCCAATCCAACCCCTCAATGGAGGTTCCTTGACGCTGGTGAGGGGCTCTTGATCTATGGAATTGGATCTGTGCTCCGGTTCTCTGAATTGAGCCTGAATACCTTCCATCCTCCCCCCACGTGCGCTGTATAATCCTACGGATTTAGCGTCCCCCCATGATTATAAACCAATAATATCCCAATCCATGAGTATAACGAACATTAAATTTCACTTAATTAGGCATAGCTTATTTGTATGATTCAACGCCAATACTTGATCTAAACCTCCTCTTCCCTTCATAGGTTGCCCATGTTTCTCTTGCACCATAAGTAGTCTTACCCACCACTCTTTACATAAAGATTCTGCTACACACTTTACCCAATACTGAACAGAGTAATTCACATATAATTTTTGTACCCTGTTCTGACACCTTTACCTCTCACAAGAATTCATCCACACATCAGCACTTCATGCTTGGCTCTGTATGACTTATACGAGTTTACCCATAATGCTCTGGTTACAAGGGGCTTTTGGCATGTACACCCCACTGCTATAATTCTTTGTACAACTATTTATCATGTCTAAATAAACTATTATTATTATTAGTCATTATTTTCGTATATACTACTACTACTACTACTACTACTACTAATAATAATAATAATAATAATAATAATACGTACATGCAAAACAACCACAAGGGTAAGTTGAATGATTGTGCAAAAATAAGGATAACTGTACATTGTTCTTAAGAATAATTTAGGAAGATTTGGTATATTATCTTACTAGCTCTTGAAATAGAAAGATTATACCAGACTAGCAACAATGAAAGATTACAAAACGATTCACAGGCTTCTGTTTCACACAATATTACCTTGATGAGAGTGAAAACGATTCCTGACACCATTATAGGATATCCAGCAAGGTAAAGTGGCCATGGTCCCAGCATAGCGTTGCAGGTACTCAACAAGCCCAGCACTGTGCTCAGCCCAACCCATATGCGCATGTCTGTCAAGAGGAGAAATAATGGATAAGGAATGTGAACTGTGTGTATGTGGTTTCATTCAGGGTTCTTGTATAGTATGGGAAGATACTGTATGTATAGTCAGGGAAGGTCCTTTACAGCCAAGGTATATGTACTTGTGTATTGGTATATGTAATATCTTAAGTAAGTAAGTAAGTTTATTCAGGTATACACAAATACATTTACATACATGCCCGCAATGCACAGCATATTAGGGGCTTTTGGCATGTACATCTCATTAATACCTATGTATCATGTCTACCCAACTATGTATAATTGTACCATGTCTAAATAAAGTATTATTATTATTACATTATCATACATAGCAGCATATGTGTAGAGAACCTAGGATAACCCAAAAAAGTCAGATAGTGACTTATTTCCATTGGGGTCCTTTATTTCCATTGGGGTCCTTTATTTCCATTGAAGTCCTTTAAATTTCCATTGGGGTCCATTGGGGTCTTCACCTAACTGTAAATAGTAGTAATGTGAGAGTAAGGTGAAGAATATTTTCATGGTGGCGTGTAATTGTATGTTTTGAAACTTCTACTAGTCCTACTAACCACCTTCAGGCTAAGGCAATATATTCTTGACTAACTGTATCCTGTGGGACACAGTTTTGTGAAACTTCGTCTGAATGCGAGGGTGTTATGGGGTTATACGTAGGACCCATCATGTAGAAATGTACTAAGTAGCCGAAAAGACTTATCATTTGTAAGACCCACTTATACTGAACTACTGTGGGCACAACTGGCTTCATTCTGTCATAACTATTGATCACACTTATGAGGAGAGTCAGGGTGTTTTAATTTCACATCATCTGCAAACAGGGACACTTCTGAATCTAATCTTTCCTTCATGACGTTCACATATACCAGAAACAGCACCGGTCCTAGGACTGACCCCTGTGAAACCCCGCTCATTACTCTGACACCTTGTCACGTACCATGACTCGATGATGTCTTTCTGTCAAGCATTCTCTGATCCATTGCAGTGCCTTACCTGTTATACCTGCCTGGTCCTCCAGCTTTTGCACAAATCTCTTGTATAGAACTGTGTCAAAAGCCCTCTTACAGTCCACGAAAACACAATCTACCCACCCTTCATTCGTCCTGCCCTTCCTGCTTCCCTCTCCACTTTGAACTCTACTATGTATTCGAAGCTCAGAACCATGTGGTCACTTGCCCCGTGGGGTTTTTCATATGTGATGTCCTCATTATCTGCACTACTCAAGGCGAACACTAGGTCTAATCTTGCTGGTTCATCCTCTCCTCTCTCTGTGGTAGTGTCCCTTACGTGTTGGTACATGAGATTTTCCATTACTACCTCTATCATCTTGGCCCTCCATATTCCTGGGCCTCCATGTGGCTCCAGGGTTTCCCAGTCAATTTCTTTGTGATTGAGGTAACCACAATCAGTAGCTTTGCCCTGCTCGCATGAGCCCTTCTGGCCACCTCAGCCAGTGTGTCAACCATCACTCTGTTATTCTCATCATATTCTTGTCTTGGCCTCCTGCTGATCTGTAGTGGGTTATACATAAGAACATAAGAACATAAGAAAGAAGGAACACTGCAGCAGGCCTACTGGCCCATGCGAGGCAGGTCCAAGCCTCCCACCGGCTTAAGCCAATGCCCCGACCCAGCCAGGTCAGGTTACATTCACTTAAGGAAGGAGCACGGCATCTGACCTAGTAGCACAAGCTAGTCAGGACCAACTCACACCCACCCGCACCCACTCATATATTTATCTAGCCTATTTTTAAAACTACACAACGTTTTAGCCTCTATAACTGTAATCGGAAGTTTGTTCCACTCATCGACAACTCTATTACCAAACCAATGCTTTCCTATATCCTTCCTGAATCTGAATTTATCCAACTTAAAGCCATTGCTGCGTGTCCTGTCAATACTAGATATTTTTAGCACTCTATTTACATCCCTTTATTTATTCCTGTTTTCCATTTATACACCTCAATCATATACCCCCTAATTCTACGCCTTTCTAGAGAGTGCAGATTCAGGGCCTCAGTCTATCCTCATAGGCAAGATTTCTGATACATGGGATCAACTTAGTCATCCTCCTTTGCACGTTTTCCAGAGCATTTATATCCATTCTGTAATACGGAGACCAAAACTGTGCAGCATAATCTAGATGAGGCCTAACCAAGGATATATAGAGTTGAAGAACAACCTGAGGACTCCTATTATTTATGCTTCTTGATATGAAGCCAAGGATTCTGTTCGCTTTATTGCGAACACTTATGCACTGCTGTCTAGGTTTTAGATTACTGCTAACCAGAACTCCTAAATCCTTTTCGCAATCAGTAGTATTAAGATCTACATTATTTAGTTTATATGTGGCATGGTTATTGTCCTGTCCAATATTTAGAACTTTGCATTTATCTATATTAAACTGCATCTGCCACCTCTCTGACCACTGCATCAGTCTATTCAGATCTTCCTGGAGTGCTCTAATGTCCTCATTTGAATGAATTGGACGGCCTATTTTGGTGTCATCGGCAAACTTGCTTATGTGCTATTTATTCCTCGTGTATGTCGTTTATGTAGATTGTGAACAACAAGGGCCCAATACCGACCCCTGTGGAACACCACTCGTGACGCCTTCCCCACTCTGATTTCTCTCCATTTATGCAAACTCTCTGCTGCCTATTTGTCAACCATGCCTCTATCCAGGAAAAATTTCTCCTCCTATTCCGTGTGCCTTAATTTTCCTCAATAGTCTCTGATGTGGGACTCTATCAAAAGCCTTACTGAAGTCCATATACACAATATCATATTCATTACCATGATCTACCTCCTCAAACACCTTAGTGAAAAAAGTTATTAAATTTGTAAGGCAGGAACGCCCTTTGTAAAACCGTGCTGAGATTCGTTGATTAATTTATGCTTTTCAAGATGGCTGCGAATTGCCTCTGCAATTATTGATTCCATAAATTTTCCCACTATGGAGGTTAGGCTTATTGGTCTATAGTTCGAAGCTAAGGACCTGTCACCTGCTTTGAAAATAGGTATTACATTTGCCATTTTCCACTTATTTGGCACCATGCCAGTTTGCAGTGATATGTTGAAAAGATTGGCCAACGGGTTGTGTGGGGAATTAAGAGATTACCTGTCTGGGCTTCACCGCCACTTACAACAAAATAATCTCCCGGGGAGTGGACCGACTAGTATAATTTTACGGTTACCCGTTGAGGCGTGTGAGAAAACTTGCCCCACTCCTGGTCACATTTAAGGGGACCCTTCGATATTCTCACTCTAAATCCACATCTATCCTTGACCAGTTTATTTAGAATGAGTAACACCAATGGTTAGGTATTGTTAAATTTGTGGACTGTATGGTTAATGTCTGACTGATTGGGGAGAAGGAGGAAAGAGTACAACTTAATATCACTCACCCTTTATCCGTGCCATTGTTGTTCACTTGAAGATCCCGTCATTATCATTCCCACTGTAAACCCACATTATCCCAGCATACCTACTGGCCAGACGGTTGCAAGACAAAAGAGTACTTACAGTGGGGAAGAAACAACATTCTTGTCGCTATTCTTCTCGGATCTCGTGGTCCTGCTCGGAAGATTATTCTTCCAGCAAGACGATGATGTTGGTGGTTGTCCTGATGAGTCAAGAGAAGATTGATCCCTTGAACTCTCTTACGCCCACGAGACCGGGCGTTATTTAACGTGGTTGGTCGGGTAGTGATTCATATTCTCTCACTATACCCCTTCAGTAGAGTTAATACGCAACACTTTTACACATATTCACACGTCGGTTTGATGTCCCATTAATTTACTCGTTAGAAGTTAATCCATTAATAATTGCGGCAATGAACGTTGATCGAAGTGACGCACATTTCCGCCATCAACACTGCCATCAACACCGCCATGACGGCGTCGCTCACTGTTTAACACATTATCACTCTATTATTATAGTTTCTGACTTAATGTCCCACATTATGCCCGGGAATATTCACAACATTCACTATTGTGAAGAGAGACCATTAACCGCGATTTGGTCGTAGTAAACGCCGATTTCCATCTCCATTATATCCAGAGCCCACCCATCGTTCACCTCCATTCACCTTTATCCCACGAGCGCGACTGCTTGGGTCACTTCATTTGACCCATCTTGGCGTACCCACGCCACCGTCGCGATGGTTCTTTCCTCATCTCAAGAAGAATACGAACCAAAAGCCACACATTAAGAATATTCACATTAGAAAGGCTATCGAGTATAACCTTTCGGGAAAATACCCAATATTTTCCACAGGTTGCCCAAGCTCCTCTTTACATTCCTTTAGAACCCTTCATACAGTTCATCAGGGCCTTGGGATTTGTTAGGTTTCAATTTATCTATTTGTCTAGGACCATGTCACTTGTGACCCTAATCGTGCATAGTTTACTATCATCCTGTTCTACATAATTAATTATTTCTGGAATATCGCTAGTATCTTCCTGTGTAAAAACTGAGAGGAAGTAAGTGTTAAACATTCTACACATTTCCTTATCACTGTCGGTGAGCTGACCTGAGTGACTTTTGAGTGGGCCTATCTTGTCCCTAATCTTACTTCTGTATACCTGAAAAAATCCTTTTTGGGGTTTGTCTTCGATTCTCTCGCAACTTTAACCTCATAGTCTTTTTTGCTTTTCTTATTCCCTTTTTTTTTCTCTTTAACTGAATATATTGATTACCTAATTGCCCCTCTCCTCTTTTTATTCGCCTATATATGCTCTTTTGACCAATGAGATGTTTTAATCTATTGTTCATCCATTTAGGATCATTTTTTTTTTGATCTGATTTCCTATTATAGGAACATAAGCTGTCTGAGCGTAGAACTATTCTTGAAACGTCATATTGGCAATCACCAATATGACGACCACCAATATGGACCACTGTGACCACTGACCACTGAACCACTGACCACTGACCACTGCAATTACCACCCCTTTGGACCTCCAGACTTAATGTTTCTTCTCCACCATAGGGAAAAAATCTAGCAGTAGGATCCTAAGCTCAGAACACTCGTCCAACAGACACCTCACCAACACCTACCCAGATACACTATTCTAGCTCCTACCAACTCAATTGAAGTCTCACTCATAATCAACACCCTTAAAAACAAAGCAGGAGACATAAACAGATTACCACCTTTATGTACAAAAAGCTACACATGTACTGTCACCAATTATAGCAGCATTATTCAATAAATCCATTGAATCTTCAACCTTCCCATCAATTTCAAATAGCTAGGGTCACCCTGATCCACAAAGGAGGTGACCAAACTGACTGAACAATTGAGACCAATCTCAAATTTACCACTGCTTTCTAAAATCTTCGAAAATTAATTCATAAACAGATCTATTCCTACCTCGTCTCACACAATGTACTAAACCCCTGTCAATTTGGATTCAGGACCAACAAGAGCACAAACGATGCTATAACATACATGTTAGAGTTAATATACACCGCACTTGAGAAGAAAGAAGTTCCGCTGGAATCTTCATAGACCTACGCAAAGCATTTTGATACAGTCGACCATGATTTATTGCTCAAAAATTAGCGCACTATGGTATTCGGGGCCCCCCTCAATACCTAAAGTCGTACCTTAGCAACAGAAGTCAGTACGTGAACACAAATGGAGAAACTCTTCCACTCAACAAATTACAGTAGGTGTCCCTCAAGGTAGTGTCCTGGGGCCACTCCTATTCCTCATTTACATAAATGACCTACCGAATGCATCACACTCTCAAACCCATTTTGTTTGCAGATGACACAACATATGTCTTCTCTCACCCAAATCCAGTCGTACTAGCCAACACAGTTAATGCCGAATTACAGAAAATATCAACATGGATGATGACAAATAAGCTTACTCTCAATACGGACAAGACCTACTACATTCAGTTTGGAAACAAAGCTACAAATGTTCCACTTAACATAACGCTAAATGGTTCACCCATCACAAGGCTCACAGAGGAAAATTCTAGGAATCCACCTTGACAGTAGTCTTAAATTCCAAACACACATACAACAAATTTCCAAGAAAATTCAAGGACAGTAGGTATATTATCTAAGATAGCTTTATGTGCCTCAACCAGCTCTCATTGCACTATATCATTCTCTTATCTACCCTTATCTCACCTATGGAATCTGTGCATGGGGCTCAACAACATTAAATCACCTTAGACCACTCATAACCCAGCAAAAGGCTGCAGTCAGGATGATAACATCCCACTCTAGACAGCATACCCACCTATATTCAGAACCTTAAAACTACTCACCATAAAAATATTCATACCATTCATGTGCCTTCTACATACATAAAACTCTACATTCTAATATCAACCCTGCCTCAGAATTCTCCTCAACAACTTTAATAGGTCCCACGAACATGACACAAGACACAGATCACTATTTGACATACCCCGAGTCCATACTAACCAATGTAAAAATTCTATGCATAAAGGGCCCAGAATCTGGAATTCATTACCAGTAAATATCAAGTTAACCTTGTGAAAATCAATTCAAGACTCTTTCAAAATCACCTACTCCTATACTAAATACTCATACTGTAACAAACTTCCAAACCCAATATTATTTTACTTAAGATGATCTCAATTTGATATGTTCATCCTCCTTAACACTTGTTGCAATTTCATATCATCATATTGTCATTTAAAATCTTATAGTATCATCATTTCTTAATTTGAAATAAAATATATATCTAGAAGAAACTCTAAAACTATTTCTAGTATTGTTATTATACTAGTATAGCATCAACATACTGTAATTTGAAATAAATTCTACAACTAGATTAAACTCAACCAATTTCTCTTGTATTGTCTTTTAATAGTATGTATAACCATTTAATAATTTAAATAATACAGAACTAGAATAAATTCAATCAATTTCTTTAGCATTAAGTACTTAGTGAATAAGTCTCTAGAATAAACTGCCCCTAATGCCATGGCATGCCAGTGGCTCTCCTTGCATTACAGTTTTATAATTGTTTTATAATTGTAACTACCAATAACATTGTACACTTGTAACATGCATTGAAATAAAAATTATTATTATTATTATTATTATTATTATTATTATTATTATTATGTAGTCTCTTGCTTCTCTGTCTTCCTCCAGCTCCTCAAAATCTCATTGGTTTTTGATGAGCAGTGCCATTCCTCCACCCTCTGTTCCCTCTTGTCTTTCCTCAGGATCTGATATCCGTTGGAAAGATGGCATCTGTTATTATTCCTGTGACCTTGGTTTCTGTAGAGCTATGATGTCCGGTGATGCCTCTTTAATTCTTTTGTGCCACTCCTCCCACTTATTCGTTATTCAATCAGTGCTGGTGTGCCATACCTTCAGTTTCTCTCCAACACTGTGTTCTGGGGTTTGTGGGGGTTGGGGAGTGGGGAAGAAGTGTGCTGTGGGATTCTACTGCATAGTGTGGGGTGGGGCTGTTAGTGTGGATTGTGGTTGTATTCAGATAGGGTGTTTGGCTGTGGGATTCTGAGGGTGGTTCTGTGTTGGCACTTGTTGCCTGCCCGGCTCTGGTTGTCCTCTGCTGACTCTATCCTTGTCTCTTTTCTGCCCCTTTTGTTTCTGTTCCTCCCTCATCTGTCATTCTTTCTTGATCTGTCATGGTCTAGGAACACCATGGTCTAGGAACCCTTCAGCTGTGGGTTTTTCTTGCGGATCCTGTTCCACACCATTTTTTTTTTGAAAATCAGTTTGACCGGCCGATTTCTTCCTTTGGTAGTTCCTATTCTCTGAAAATTTATTATCTGGTCATGACATCCTCACCTTTTTTTGATGATGTTTTCAGTTCTTGTTTTTTCTTTTAGCTCCCAGCCCCGAGGAACAGTAGCTCCCCCATGAGGGCTTGTACCCCAGCACTGGGGAATAGTCCCCCCTGGGGCTTGTACCCCCCACTGAGGGGAACTAGTAGCTCCCAGCACTGAGGAACTTTTGCTCCCCGGGGGAGGAAAATTTTCTCCCAGGGTGAGGAACTTGTAGCCCCAGCCAGGGAAATTGGCTCCCAGGGTGAGGGGGAATTGTGCCCCCCCGCTGAGGGAACCCCCAGCCCGAGGGGGGAGCTCCCCCCCATGAGGGAACAGCTCCCCCCCCTGAGGGGAATTGGCTCCCCCCACTGGGGACTTAGCCCCAGGGTGGGAACTTGGTCCCAGCTGGGCTTTTGGGTCCCCGCTGGGGAAAGGGCCCCCGCCTGGGGAACGGGGCCCCCCCCAGGGCGGGGCCCCGCCTGAGGCAGCTCCCAGCCTGGGGCTTGTAGCTCCCACACGAGGGCTTGTAGCCCCAACCTGGAACTTGAGCCCCCGTTGGGGCTTTAGTCCCCGCCCGGGGCAGCCCCCCGGGGGAAAAAGGGGAAACTTGGCCCCAGCGTTGAGGGGAATTGAGCTCCCCCCGCGAGGAACTTTTTGCTCCCAGCGCTGAGGGCTTGTATCTTCTGGGGAACAACCCTGTAAAAAAAAAAAAAAAAAAAAAAAAAAAAAAAAAAAAAGGGTAGGTGAGTACAAAAGAGAGCGGGCTGTTCGGCCGCAAAGGAGGATCAAGCC
>WNWK01029182.1:0-24653 GCA_009830355.1 Cherax destructor | reverse complement strand
TGAAAATACGTTTTACAGAACATGTTGCGAGAAAAGCTCTATACAGAGCATGCTGGAGAAATTGTACATAAAGTATGATGGAGAAAAAGTCTTCATTCTCTACATAAAGCATGTTGCAGAATAAGCTCTACACAGAGAAGCATTCTTCCAGTAAAACTTGTGTAAGTTGTGTATATTCGTGTTTATGTGACCCTGGGGGACGGTGGTGATTAAGTTAGATTAAGTAAGATTAATCAGACTAAAGGACAATTGTTTACTGAAGCTGATCTAACTCGTATGATGACCCACCACTGGAGCTTTTGGTCATCTGACCGAGGTTTTCCACCGGCTTACCCATCTGGCTTACCCGGTGGCCTGGTGGCTAACGCCCTTGCTTCACACACGGAGGGCCCGGGTTCGATTCCCGGCGGGGTGGAAACATTTCGACGTGTTTCCTTACACCTGTTGTCATGTTCACCTAGCAGCAAATAGGTACCTGGGTGTTAGTCGACTGGTGTGGGTCGCATCCTGGGGGACAAGATTGAGGACCCCAATGGAAATAAGACAGACAGTCCTCGATGACGCACTGACTTTCTTGGGTTATCCTAGGTGGTTAACTCTCCGGGGTTAAAAATCCGAAGAAATCTTATCTTATTTCATCCACGCCTTTAAAAATTAAAATATGGTTTGTGATGGCTGTCTCCTTTGCTTACTATAATAGGTTTATATCATATATAGAGATAAACATTCAACTGTGTCGTGAATTAGTAGGTCAACAACATCTTTCGAAAATGGGAAAATAGCTAGCAAGGCATTACAGAAGGTAGCCTCAAAACGGATCCCTAGCGAACTCTGGAAGGGATAATTAACATGATTCATTAACATATTAACCATTGGGTTTCGAAGCACATATGTGATCCCAGACTATTGTTTACGTCAGGAAGGTTCCTACTGTTTTGTCGCCTTCCCACTTCTTGCTTCTGTAAAACCAGCTGATGTTGAGTTGCAAGTGGGTGAAAGAGAGGGTGGTAGGTGGGTGAAAGAGAGGGTGGTAGGTGGGTGAAAGAGAGGGTGGTAGGTGGGTGAAAGAGAGGGTGGTAGGTGGGTGAAAGAGAGGGTGGTAGGTGGGTGAAAGAGAGGGTGGTAGGTGGGTGAAAGAGAGGGTGGTAGGTGGGTGAAAGAGAGGGTGGTAGGTGGGTGAGAGGGTGGTAGGTGGGTGAAAGAGAGGGTGGTAGGTGGATGAAAGAGAGGGTGGTAGGTGGGCGAGAGGGTGGTAGGTGGGTGAGAGGGTGGTAGGTGGGTGAGAGGGTGGTAGGTGGGTGAAAGAGAGGGTGGTAGGTGGGTGAGAGGGTGGTAGGTGGGTGAAAGAGAGGGTGGTAGGTGGGTGAAAGAGAGGGTGGTAGGTGGGTGAGAGGGTGGTAGGTGGGTGAGAAGGTGGTAGGGACAAACTCCAGGGAAGAGGCAGGACATGGAACCTGAACTTAACTATTATTAACTCAATACCGACAAAGTGTAAAAGGTATATTTTTGTATATAAAATCTTCCGTAATCTTTAGTTTGGAGGAACAAATTTTGTACTTAAGGAAATAAAGACAATAAAAATATAAATCTTAAATATTTAGGCTCCTGTTATAATATATTTTAATTATTTTGAAATTTACATAACATTCACCACTTAAGTATTTGTCTAATACTAATTAAAATAAGAATTATTAAAAATTATGAAAAAGAAGATAGCATTTCAAAAGTAAACACAAGGTAGAGAGTAGCAGTTAAAGGTGACAACATCACCTTATAGAGGGGCCTTATAGATGTCAGCAATAGTATGTATTTGTACATATATACAGCGGAACCCCGGTGTTTAAACTTAAGTAGTAACTAGGTGGTCGAACTGAGAAAAGTTCGATGTCGGCAAAAGTATTTCCCAGTCTTTAATTATCAGCTTCACACAATGTTGAATTGTCTTCCAAAAGTCTGTGAGACTTAGGTCAGTGTCAGAGGTCACTTCAAAGTTATTTTTAAACAGAACTTTCGTGTGGAATTTCTTTACAACTTAATTTTAAACAAGTCAGTGTGTTCGGACTCCAGAAAAACGTTCAAGGTCCGGTACGTTCGAACAACGAGGATCCACTGTATATATATTATGTCTCAGTCCACATCAGGATTCGAAAAAACAAACTCAGTCAAATTACAGAGTTCTGTGTACTTTCACAGAGTTTGTATTTGTATCAAAGTACACAGTTCTGTGCACTTTGATACAGAATGTGCCGGTTCGAATCCTGGTGTGAACTGACAGAATGTTTAAGGTTCGACCGTTAGCGATTTATTAAGCATGTATATGTGTATATATATACTATATATATTTCGTGCCGAATAGGTAAAACTTGTGATTTTGGCTTAAATATCAACGCTCTTCTTTCCGAATAAGGCAAGGAAAAATTTGTGAATGCAGTAATTTTGCAAATATCATTCTGAACCTAACGAAAAAAATATATTTCATTGTGTTTGTTTATTATTAAATTATTGTAAACTTATCTAAAATATTTTTAGTTGGATTAGGCTAATGAGGTTAGGTAAGTTTTCTAAGGTTCTTTTGGTACAAAATAATTAATTTTTACATTAACATAAATGAAAAAAATATATCTTTAAACGTATAAGAGAAAATTTGAGAAAGGACTTAATTTTAAATGATTTCTTAATAATTAACCAATTTTACCTATTCGTCAATATATATATATATATATATATATATATATATATATATATATATATATATATATATATATATATATATATATATATATATATATATATATATGTATATATATATTATAATGCTTTAATGTTATTATAGAAAAAATAGGGTGAAACATATCATTTATTTAATTGGAAAATTAATAACAAAGGGTAATCATAAGTATGACCAGGATTAAAAATATTCCTAAAAATAGTAATAATAATAACTCTTAAACTCGAAGGCCTTATGTTTATACGTAATAAAGTGTACTATAATAATGTAATATTTAACACTGTACGAAACAATTATTACGGAAGTTTCAGTCTATTGAGGTATTGTGACGAGGCAGAGGAAGTCGTAAATCACTGGTAAACTGGAGTCTGTCCTGACGGGGAACTGATTCACAACTCTCACGGATCAGTAGACAGGAGGGACAGTTTCATGCTGCTGGCTGCTGTTTCAGTAGACAGGAGGGACAGTTTCATGCTGCTGGCTGCTGTTTCAGTAGACAGGAGGGACAGTTTCATGCTGCTGGCTGCTGTTTCAGTAGACAGGAGGGACAGTTTCATGCCTGCTGGTTGATGTTTCAGTAGACAGGAGGGACAGTTTCATGCCTGCTGGCTGCTGTTTCAGTAGACAGGAGGGACAGTTTCATGCCTGCTGGCTGCTGTTCAGTAGACAGGAGGGACAGTTTCATGCCTGCTGGCTGCTGTTTCAGTAGACAGGAGGGACAGTTTCATGCTGCTGGCTGCTGTTTCAGTAGACAGGAGGGACAGTTTCATGCTGCTGGCTGCTGTTTCAGTAGACAGGAGGGACAGTTTCATGCCTGCTGGTTGATGTTTCAGTAGACAGGAGGGACAGTTTCATGCCTGCTGGCTGCTGTTTCAGTAGACAGGAGGGACAGTTTCATGCCTGCTACCTGCTGTTTCAGTAGACAGGAGGGACAGTTTCATGCCTGCTGGCTGCTGTTCAGTAGACAGGAGGGACAGTTTCATGCCTGCTGGCTGCTGTTTCAGTAGACAGGAGGGACAGTTTCATGCCTGCTGGTTGCTGTTTCAGTAGACAAGAGGGACAGTTTGATGCCTGCTGGTTGATGTTTCAGTAGACAGGAGGGACAGTTTCATGCCTGCTGGGTGCTGTTTCAGTAGACAGGAGGGACAGTTTCATGCCTGCTGGCTGCTGTTTCAGTAGACAGGAGGGACAGTTTCATGCCTGCTGGGTGCTGTTTCAGTAGACAGGAGGGACAGTTTCATGCCTGCTGGCTGCTGTTTCAGTAGACAAGAGGGACAGTTTCATGCCTGCTGGGTGCTGTTTCAGTAGACAGGAGGGACAGTTTCATGCCTGCTGGCTGCTGTTCAGTAGACAGGAGGGACAGTTTCATGCCTGCTGGCTGCTGTTTCAGTAGACAGGAGGGACAGTTTCATGCCTGCTGGTTGCTGTTTCAGTAGACAAGAGGGACAGTTTGATGCCTGCTGGTTGATGTTTCAGTAGACAGGAGGGACAGTTTCATGCCTGCTGGGTGCTGTTTCAGTAGACAGGAGGGACAGTTTCATGCCTGCTGGTTGCTGTTTCAGTAGACAGGAGGGACAGTTTCATGCCTGCTGGGTGTTGTTTCAGTAGACAGGAGGGACAGTTTCATGCCTGCTGGGTGCTGTTTCAGTAGACAAGAGGGACAGTTTCATGCCTGCTGGCTGCTGTTTCAGTAGACAGGAGGGACAGTTTCATGCCTGCTGGCTGCTGTTTCAGTAGACAAGAGGGACAGTTTCATGCCTGCTGGCTGCTGTTTCAGTAGACAGGAGGGACAGTTTCATGCCTGCTGGCTGCTGTTTCAGTAGACAGGAGGGACAGTTTCATGCCTGCTGGCTTCTGTTTCAGTAGACAGGAGGGACAGTTTCATGCCTGCTGGCTGCTGTTTCAGTAGACAAGAGGGACAGTTTCATGCCTGCTGGGTGCTGTTTCAGTAGACAGGAGGGACAGTTTCATGCCTGCTGGCTGCTGTTTCAGTAGACAAGAGGGACAGTTTCATGCCTGCTGGCTGCTGTTTCAGTAGACAGGAGGGACAGATTCATGCCTGCTGGCTGCTGTTTCAGTAGACAGGAGGGACAGTTTCATGCCTGTTGGCTGCTGTTTCAGTAGACAGGAGGGACAGTTTCATGCCTGCTGGCTGCTGTTTCAGTAGACAAGAGGGACAGTTTCATGCCTGCTGGCTGCTGTTTCAGTAGACAGGAGGGACAGCTTCATGCCTGCTGGCTGTTGTTTCAGTAGACAGGAGGGACAGCTTCATGCCTGCTGGCTGCTGTTTCAGTAGACAGGAGGGACAGCTTCATGCCTGCTGGCTCCTGTTTCCCCGTCACTATGATAATTTATTAACAACGTCATAAAAAATATATCGCTATTTTTTGGGTGTACTAAGACATTACATTGTTAAAGGAGTCTTTAATTATGACGAGAAATGGTGGTTGAAAGATGAATCTCAGTCTTCATAAACCAACGTCGACCTTAAACACAAAATAACTGACTTTTACCTCCATTTTGTCTGTTTTATTAAAGGGAGGTCGACTTAATGCAGTCCGTGAGGCTGAGCTGAGTTTGATCCAGTTTTCGGAGTCTGTCGGTCATAAAGTGTCGTCGACGACCGACTTCAGTAGTTTATTTCAGACGCCATTGTAGTCACTTCTATGTAACTGCTAAATCTAACTTTGTCGTTTAACAGGTTTATTTTTTTTTTTTTTTTTTTTGCAGATTTCATGTGTGATGTTGTTGGGAGTCAAGTGGTAAGCTGCAGCTGCCCTGAGCAGGCTCCAGCTGCAGCTGTTGTTCCGTTACCTCCTTCAGCTGCTGCTGCCCAGGGCTGCTGCCCAGGGCTGCTACTCAAGCTAACGACCCACACTTTAGGCAGGCCAGAACCATCACGAACACTGCAGTGAGCGCGCTGCTGACGGAGGCGGTGACGGAGGCTGTACTGAGCCCAGGACCTTGCTTCACTGGCTGCTGGTTCTGACCTGCACCAGAAAAATAAATATATAAGCAAGTGAAGAAATTGTTTACGAGGTAAAGTCTCAACTACCTCAGTCCTCGTTGTAGCCTTCTGAAGGATTTAATTACCTCTCCACGTAAACTCCAGGTAACCCTTCAAAGATTCTCGTGGAGTTCTCTTGATTCGAGGAACTGGAGCTATCTTCCCCTTCCTCGGATCGAATCTAGTTACCTGAATAATCATTAGGGTTTAGTGTTTTTTTCCGCTAACACAATGAAAATAAAATTTATGTGAAAGGTCTGGAAAGAGATCACAGTTTACACGACAACTGACAGCAGCAGCTGTCTGCTGCAGCACTAGTGGATGACAGCAGCAGCTGTCTGCTGCAGCATTAGTAGATGACAGCAGAAGCTGTCTGCTGCAGCACTAGTAGATGACAGCAGCAGCTGTCTGCTGCAGCACTAGTGAACGACAGTAGCAGCTGTCTGCTGTAGCACAAGTGAATGACAGCAGCAGCTGTCTGCTGCAGCACTAGTAGATGACAGCAGCAGCTGTCTGCTGCAGCACTAGTAGATGACAGCAGCAGCTGTGACACTAGTGGAGGACATAATCAACTGTCTGTGTCACTAGTCTGAAACAAAAGCAAAGACTGGAAACAAAATCAACAATAGTTGGACTATATATTTCGTCACAGAAGCTCGTAATTCTTTAGGGCGATCAAGTACATGATTTCTGAGAATTATTTTATCGATGCAAACAAAATCATTAAGAGTAAAAGTCACATGTGCAACACTTGGCAACCTAGACAAGGGAGAAGTTGTTGCAACCAGTTGCAAAACGAATGGCATTCTTGAAGGGGTAAGGCGAAACTAGAGAATTCTTGTTAATGGAAGGTTATTCCTAGGTGGCTCAGGTATAGTTTATGGGTGAGAGGAGAAGTATTAAGGGAATCTCATGCCCTCAGATAATGGTCGGGTGAACTTCTCATTTCATGGATTTAGGAAGTGGGTTTGTCACCTTGAGGTGCACGAGTAGGTGGGTGAGTGGACGGGTAAGTGGGCAAGTGAGTGTTGGTGGGTGTCACTCCACACAACTTAACTCTGAGTGTTGACGGATGCTGGCACATGAGCCAGGAGGTGTCCCACTGCACGCCTGCACCAGCATCCACCTCAGCCAGGTACCCGGCAGCTGCTCCTTCTGTTACACACACCTTCGTCAGTATCGTTCATCCAACACATAAGTTACACAGTTGTCTATGTGCACTTCATGAGCTAAACACACACACACACACATGCACATAATATCAGGCAAAAGAAGAACGACTGTAGCAAGCAGAGCTACAAGGTAAAGTGCTTGTAAGTAAGTTTATTCAGGTATACACAAATACAGTTACATAGATTATCATACATAGCAGCATGTGTGTAGAGAACCTAAGATAACCAAAAAAAGTCAAAGTGACGAACAGACTTATAATAATAATGATATAGAGTACCGACGAGTAGAAGAATAAGACTCAAGTTTAACAGTTGGGTACCTGCAACACTTCACCTTCAACATAGGCTTCTAGTGGTGACCTTGAACACAGGAGAAGCAGTTGAGTAGAGATAATGTTATTAGTCCCTCAATGTTTAAGAAGCAGTTTTGAGATGGAAGTCCCTCAGCCTGCAGACATGTACAGCTCCATAGTCTTGATTCTGGACTATGGACCAGAACACTTCAAGACTGAGAGACTGACTTCTTCATAACTACTTCTTGAAGGCTGATGGACTGATCACACCATCTTTATCTCTCCATGTTTAATCATCTCTTTATTCGACTGAAGAAGCACACTGAGTGAAATAAACGTTTCGGTAAAAAGATACATAACTGTTATAAATGTGTTTTACTCATCCGATAGACATAAGACAAGGGATCAAAAACACAACAAGGGATCAAAAACACAACAAGGGATCAAAAACACAACAAGGGATCAAAAACACAAGGGATCAAAAACACAACAAGGGATCAAAAAACAACAAGGGATCAAAAAACAACACGGTATCAAAAACACAACAAGGGATCAAAAAACAAGGGATCAAAAAACAACAAGGTATCAAAAAAACAAGGTATCAAAAAAACAACAAGGGATCAAAAAATAACAAGGTATCAAAAACACAACAAGGGATCAAAACCACAACAAGGGATCAAAAATACAACAAGGGATCAAAAACACAACAAGGGATTAAAAACACAACGTCCTTGAACACTAACATTCACTCTCAAAACACAAAACATAATGTGTTTGGGCCACTAAACTTTTTTCCCTGAAAAATTGTCTGTTGATACCGACAAGTTATGGAAAAAACACTTATGTACAGGAAACGTTTTGCCACGAGTGTCTTCTTCAGTCCTAATAGAGAGATAACTAAGAAACGAGTATATATAGTGGCAGGAGTCAGGTAGAAAGCCGCGAGGGTAGTCGTAGTACATCTGGTAGGGTAAGCAGCAAGATCTCTGGATATTAGGATCAGGGAACACAAACACGCGTGTGTCCAACACAGGGACGATGTTGGGCACCTCATGTAATTCAGTGAGGTTAGATTAGTCATTTGGGAAGAATATTTACGTAGTCGAAAATGTATAGAGGCTGCCCTAATTAGTGTCAGTAACACTATGCATCAAATTTCCGGACGTAACTCCATATCCATTTTGTTAATCAACAAGATATTACCCATTCTGGAGACCATTGTATCAGGATATTGACAGGTCCCTCTCAGAGCCATACCATCTCGCCACAATTGTACTACTACTATTACTACCTGACTCCTGGCGCTATATATATACTCGCTTTTTTAGTTATCTGTATTAGGACTGAAGAAGACACTCGTTTCCTTTAATAAATGTCCTGAACTGTACATAAGAGGCTCTTTCCACATCTGTTCCCTGTTTCTGTATATTGTTATCGCAGTGTTAGGGACAGGTATACAACGAGTGAAGTTATCCAAGGATGAGTAGTAAGGCTGTAACTACTCTGAATATATGTAAATAACCAGCCAGAGAAGATTATTTTGAAGTGTTGTTTTCCGATGACGTAAAACTAATAAGAAAAATAAGATTAAATGAGGCCACTCAAAATAATCACTAATGGAATTCAAATCATATTAGCATTGTACAAGGTTATGCAAGTTGGGAAGGAGAAAGAAGACCAGAAATAGAGTATGACAGATAACTGAGAAATTACAAATATTATACTTCCGAAGAATGGTCTTGGAACTGCAAATCAATCATACTGTCAGAAGTGCACACAAAATGTCGAACATTGGCAGAATATACGAGGTTTGTGATTTTCATAAATGCCTTCAAGGAACTTCTTGCACTTTGTACAAGCATGGCAGACCTACTATAAGAGTACGCAACGCCACCATGGAGCCCACACCTGTCCAAGATTGTTAAGAAAATCGATGAACTCCTAAAGTTTGTAAGAATCCTTATTACAGAGCTGAGATGAATGAGATGTGAAGATACTAAAGCAACTGGACCAGACAACTTTAAATGAGAGAAGACCCAGAGGAAGACATGACAACAACATACAAGATACTCGGAGAATTTGACAGACAGGAGCAGATTGCCTGAATCGCGAGGCAAAGAGATGTAAGCTAAAAATTCCGATGTATCTCTTATGGATGTAAGAATATACCTCTTTAGTCTCAGAGATGTTAAATAATAGAAATAAGGACTTAGTGGATGTTAACCAAATATTGAGTCTACAGAGGAGGACTGGCTGGTTATAAGAGGCCAGGAACCAGTTATGACAATTTTTGTTTCAGAGGAGAGCAAAGATTAGAGTACTGACCCCCGCAAACTAAAATCGGCAAGCACAATTGATTGAGTAGAACACACACACACACACACACACACACACACACACACACACACACACACACACAGGAAAACCAGTAAAAGAAATGATGGAATATGTGACAACCAAATGCAAAGAGGCAGAGGAGAGGTTTGTCCCCAAGGGAAACAGAAGTAATGGGAAGACCAGAACGAGTCCTTGGTTCACCCAGAGGTGTAGGGAGGCAAAAAGTAAGTGTAATAGAGAATGGAAAAAGTACAGAAGACAAAGGACCCAGGAAAATCAAGAGATTAGCCGAAGAGCCAGAAACGAATATGCACAGGTAAGAAGGGAGGCTCAGCGACAATATGAAAATGATATAGCATCAAAAGTCAAGTCTGACCCGAAGCTGTTGTATAGCCACATCAGGAGGAAAACAACAGTCAAGGACCAGGTAATCAGGCTGAGAAAGGAAGGCGGGGAGTTCACAATAAACGACCAAGAGGTATGTGAGGAGCTCAACATGAGATTTAAAGAAGTATTTACACAGGAGACAGGTAGGACTCCAGGAATTCAGAATAGGGAGGTATACCAACAAGTGCTGGATGAAATACACACAACCGAGGAGGAGGTGAAGAAGCTGCTATGTGAACTCGATACCTCAAAAGTGGTGGGATCGGACAACATTTCTCCGTGGGTCCTTAGAGAGGGAGCAGAGATGTTGTGTGTTCCACTAACACAAATCTTCAACACATCCATTGAAACTGGGCAACTACCTGAGGCGTGGAAGATGGCAAATGTAGTCCCAATTTTTAAGAAAGGAGACAGACACGAGGCATTAAACTACAGACCTGTGTCCCTGACGTGTATAGTATGCAAAGTCATGGAGAAGATCATCAGGAGGAGAGTGGTGGAGCACCTAGAAAGAAACAAGCTTATAAACGACAACCAGCACGGTTTCGGGGAAGGAAAATCCTGTGTCACAAACCTACTGGAGTTTTATGACAAGGTAACAGAAGTAAGACACGAGAGAGAGGGTGAATAGACTGCATTTTTTGGACTGCAAGAAGGCGTTCGACACAGTTCCTCACAAGAGGTTAATGCAAAAGCTAGAGGATCAGGCACACGTAACAGGAAAAGCACTGCAATGGATCAGAGAATATCTGACAGGGAGGCAACAACGAGTCATGGTACGTGACGAGATGTCAGAGTGGGCACCTGTGACGAGTGGAGTTCCACAAGGGTCAGTCCTAGGACCTGTACTGTTTTTGGTATATGTGAATGACATAACGGAAGGGATAGACTCAGAAGTGTCCCTGTTTGCAGATGATGTGAAGTTAATGAGAAGAATCAAATCAGTCGAGGATCAGGCAGGACTACAAAGAGACCTGGACAGGCTGCAAGCCTGGTCCAGTAACTGGCTCCTTGAATTTAACCCTGCCAAATGTAAAGTCATGAATATCGGGAAGGGCAAAGAAGACCGCAGACAGAGTATAGTCTAGGTGGCCAAAGACTGCAAACCTCACTCAAAGAAAAAGATCTTGGGGTGAGTATAATACCGAGCACATCTCCTGAGGCACACATCAATCAGATAACTGCTGCAGCATACGGGCGGCTGGCAAACCTAAGAATAGCGTTCCAATACCTCACTAAGGAATCATTCAAGACTCTGTATACCATATACGTCAGGCCCATACTGGAGTATGCAGCACCAGTTTGGAACCCACACCTGGTCAAGCACGTCAAGAAATTAGAGAAAGTGCAAAGGTTTGCAACAAGACTAGTCCCAGAGCTAAGGGATTGTCCTACGAAGAAAGGTTAAGGGAAATCGGCCTGACGACACTAGAGGACAGGAGGGTTAGGGGAGACATGATAACGACATATAAAATACTGCGAGGAATAGATAAGGTGGACAGAGACAAGATGTTCCAGAGAGGGGACACAGACACAAGGGGTCACAATTGGAAATTGAAGACTCCTATGAGTCAAAGGGATGTTAGGAAGTATTTCTTCAGTCATAGAGTTGTCAGGAAGTGGAATAGCTTAGAAAGCGACATAGTGGAGGCAGGAACCATACATAGTTTTAAGACTAGGTTTGATAAAGCTCATGGAGCAGGGAGAGAGAGGACCTAGTAGCAATCAGTGAAGAGGCGGGGCCAGGAGCTATGAATCGACCCCTGCAACCACAAATAGGTGAGTACACACAGCTTTATCATACCTTGTCTTAAAACTATGTATGGTTCCCGCCTCCACTATATCGTTCGCTAGACTATTCCACTTCCTAACTACTCTATGGCTGTGTGTGTGTGTACTCACCTATTTGTGGTTGCAGGGGTCGAGACATAGCTCCTAGCCCCGCCACTTCACTGGCCGCTACTGGGTCACTCTCCCTGCGCCATGAGCTATGATAAAGCTCATGGCGCAGGAGAGTGACCCAGTAGCGGCCAGCAAAGAGGCGGGGCCAGGAGCTGAGTATCGACCCCTGCAACCACAATTAGGTGAGTACACACACACACACACACACACACACACACACCTATTGGAGTTCCACATGGATTAGTGTGGGGCCCAGTGCTGTTACTAAAGAACATAAAACGGATTGTTTACTGAAGTCATTTCTGTTTCCTTGTTTAAAAACGACGCCTAAATAATGTGGCAAATGCAGTCTGAAGCTGCTGAAATAAGGCTACAAAAAGACCTGGATAATTTCAGAAATCGTCTCATAAATGGTAATAAATATTCCATTCCAGCAGGAGTAAAGTCATGAAGCTGGTAGACGGAGACAGTAGACAGAGAACACACGCAAGAAGAAAATTCACAGAAACAGCTTAAGAAAAGACACTGGAATGGCAATTACCCACAAACCCTCGTGATGCACAAACATGTTCAATCACCAACACTGACTCAGCGTAGAAACATTTGAGTAGCTCTAATGAACTCTGGTAAAGACTCATTCAAAACATACTTCCTCATGTATTCAGTGTCGGTGTTGAACCCTCCCATCTAGGAAAACACAATGTGGATCTTACGAGCGAGAAAAGAAGAGCATCATGACTGATACGGATGCTGTCAAGATAGAATGCTGGAAGAGAGACAAAGAGAGGAGAGGAATGTGGAATATGATTATAACATACATGGTATTACGGGGCAAACCCGTCAATGGAGGTAGGTACCTTAATGCCGGTAAGAGGCTCTTGATCGAAGGAATTTTACATATCCCCACTTTTATTGGGATCAAATCTGATAGCCACCCATGATCCCTATAAGTATAGCTCTCCCACAAGAAATGTAATAATTCAGAGCATAGACAGAGTAAACAAAGACAGGTTCTTTATAAGATATTCAATACGAACCCGAGCCATGGTTGCATATTTTGACAGCTGAATGAGCCACAGTGTTATACATGAAATTATGTGGGAAAGACAGATAGCAGAGGACTTGGAAGTCCATACAGAGGCAATCTGTTAGAAATAACTATTTGTATACAGATTAAGACTACTCGTGTATTATTTAAGTGTATGAATCAGGCATATATAAGTAGAAGGCTCATGTTTTAGCATACAGCAAACGGCGCTAACACAAGTGTTGATATGAACTCAGCCTTAGCCATGAAGACTTTATATAATCTGGTACAACAGTCCCAGCCACTACTTTCAACTGCTAGATCCAGGGTCATGGTACTTTTTAGACTGATGATTCTGGTTCTACTAAACTTACTCTAGCCCCGTCAAAAAAGTGCCCCGACGTACCCTAGCCCTGCCCTGGCGTACCGTAGCGTACCCAGACGTACCGTCCTGCACGTGTACGGTGACGATGGCAGGCTGCAGGTCGGTGGGACTGCAGGTGTACTTCCCAGTGTCTGACTGCTTCACCGCTGACAACATCAGCTTGCTCACTGTCTTCCTCGAAGATTTCTCTGTCTGCAGGATACAAACACAAGTTGGTACACCATGTTTATAATAACATTAATTTATGAACAATGAATAAACAGATGACCTGACTATGGGTCAGGTAGATAGTGTTGGCTGCCAGTATGACTTTTTCAGAGCATAGTTCTAACTGCCCAGACAACTTTTGTTCCGAGTAGGGAAATTAGATCTAACAAAAATGATCCCAAATGTATGAACAATAGATTAAAACATGTCATTGGTCAAAAGAGAGGCATATTTAGGCGTATCAAAAGAGGGGAAGGGCAGTTTAAGAAATCAATATATTCAATTAAAGAGAGAAATAAAAAAAAGGAATAAAAAGCAAAAAGGGATTATGAGGCTAAGGTCGCAAGGGATTCGAAGACAAACCCAAAAGGGTTCTTTCAGGTATACAGAAGTAAGATTAGGGACAAGATAGGCCCACTTAAGAGTAACTCAGGTTTTATGCCGTGCTCCTTCCTTAAGTGGAAGTGACCTGACTAGGTGGGTCATTGGTCTAAGCATGGACATGCTATCGAAGGCCTTACTGAAATCCAAGTAAACTATATCATATTCTTTATCACTGTCTACTGCCTCAAATGTTTTATTGAAAAACGTCAGTAAATTTGTCAGGCAAGAACGACCTCTCGTGAACCCATGCTGAGATTCATTAATCAAATTATGTTCTTCAAGGCTTCGATAGAGTACCTCACAAGAGACTCTTAAGAAAGGTGGCAGCTCATGGTATAGGAGGTAAAGTTCTAGCATGGATAGAGGCATAGCTTACCAATAGAAAGCAGAGAGTTTCCATTAATGGAAATGGGGATTAGTCACTAGTGGCGTTCCACAAGGATCAGTTTTAGGGCCATTGTTGTTCATAATTTACATAAATGACCTTGATGAAGGAATTGCAAGTGACATGAGTAAATTTGCTGATGATACAAAAATAGGCCGTATGATTCATTCTGAGGAGGATACCAGTGAACTCCAGGAGGATTTGGACAAATTAATGTCTTGGTCTGAAAAGTGGCAGATGAAGTTCAATGTGGACAAGTGTAAGGTACTAATGCAACGTTGAACACCATCACTAAGTTTCTGTTTGAACTGTCTAATATACTCTTCATCTTTGTGTCCTTGGTAATGAAAATATCCCTCGAATTTATAAACTAGGTGAAGCTGAGCTTGATCATACAGAATGTGAAAAAGACTTGGGAGTCATGGTAAGCAGAAATCTAAAGCCAAGACAACAGTGCCTAAGTGTGCGCAATAAGGCTAACAGATTACTAGGATTTATTTCAAGAAGTATAAGCAACAGAAGTCCAAAAGTTATTTTACAGCTCTATACATCACTAGTGAGACCTCATTTGGATTATGCAGCTCAGTTTTGGTCTCCTTACTACAGGATGGATATAGATTCATTGGAGAACATACAAAGAAGAATGACTAAAATGATTTACAGTATAAGAAATCTCCCGTATGAAGATAGACTTAGAGCGTTGAATCTCCACTCTCTGGAGAGACGTAGAATGAGGGGAGATATCATCGAGGTGTACAAGTGGATGATGGGCATAAACAAAGGAGATATTAATAAAATACTGAGGATATCGAACCAAGTAAGAACCAGAAATAACGGATTTAAATTGGATAAATTTAGATTTAGAAAGGACATAGGCAAGTACTGGTTTTCGAACAGAGTTGTAGATGCGTGGAACAATCTTCCGAGTAGGGTGATAGAGGCTAGGACCTTGGGTGGCTTTAAAAAGAGATTGGACAAATATATGAGTGGGAGGGGCTGGGTTTGATTGGTGCCTTGAGTACGGGAATAAATTCTTAGGTAGTGGTGGTTTTGATAAGGACCTGCCTTGTATGGGCCAGTAGGCCTTCTGCAGTGTTCCTCCATTCTTATGTTCTTATGTTCTTATGTTCTTATGTAATAATATCAGCTATAATTGATTCTAATAATTTGCCTACTATAGATGTGAGGCTTATTGGACGGTAATTTGATGGAATTGACTTATCCCCTGATTTGAATATAGGAACTACATTAGCTATCTTCCACATCTCTGGCACAACACCCGTTAGGATGGACGTATTAAACACATTCGTTAATGGCTGACTAAGTTCCATCTTGCATTCTTTAAGTACCCTGGAAAACAACTCGTCGGGTCCCGGGGACTTATTTTGCTTCAGTTTATCTATCTGTTTGATAACCATGTCCCTCGTGACAGTAATATTAGTTAACTTGAATTCTTCAGGAACTGAATAATTGTTAATTTCTGGAATCTCATTTACGTCTTCTTGTGTAAAGACTGACAAAAAATAGTCATTAAATAGAGAACACATTTCCAGTTCGTTATCCGTCAGCTGTCCATTCCCAATTTTCAGAGGTCCTACCTTTTCCCTCACCTTCGTCCTATACACTTGAAAGAACCCTTTTGGATTAGTCTTTGATTCATTAGCAACCTTAATCTCATAGTCACGTTTAGCCTTTCTAATCCCCTTTTTTACTTCTCTTTTAAACTGAACATATTGGTCAATAAGGTTAACATCTCCTCTTTTGATGCGCCTATAAATTCCTCTTTTCTCCCCTAATAGATGTTTTAGCCTCCTGTTAATCCATTTGGGATAGTTATTATTTGACCTAAATTCTCTCTGGGGAATAAATATACTCTGTGCACGTTGTACATTATTAAGAAAAATCATAAACGCAGATCCCATCGTAATCGTTAGCTAGATTACCCCAGTCGAGATTAGACAGGTGTTCTCTAAGTCCAGTATAGTCGGCAGAACGAAAATCAGGAACTTTTACCGTATTATCCCTATTCTCGTACTCCCAGGTAATATTAAAAGTAATGGATTTGTGATCACTTGCGCCAAGCTCTTCAGTGATCTCCAGATTATTTACAAGGGTTTCTTTATTTGACAAGACTAGGTCGAGCAAATTATTACCTCTGGTAGGCTCCGTCACACACTGCTTCGGAAAACAGTCCTGAACTACTTCCATAAAGTCACTGGACTCCAGATTACCGGTCAAAGAAGTCCAGTCAATTTGACTAAAGTTAAAATCCCCTACTATCACTACGTTATTGTGTCTAGAAGCCCTAACAATTTCGTCCCAAAGAAGTCTCCCTCTATCGTGATCCAGTGGAGGAACACTGCAGAAGGCCTACTGGCCCATACAAGGCAGGTCCTTATCAAAACCACCACTACCTAAGAATTTACTCCCGTACTCACGACACCAATCAAACCCAGCCCCTTCCACTCATATATTTGTCCAATCTCTTTTTAAAGCCACCCAAGGTCCTAGCCTCTATCACCCTACTCGGAAGATTGTTCCAAGCATCTACAACTCTGTTCGAAAACCAGTACTTGCCTATGTCCTTTCTAAATCTAAATTTATCCAATTTAAATCCGTTATTTCTGGTTCTTACTTGGTTCGATATCCTCAGTATTTTATTAATATCTCCTTTGTTTATGCCCATCATCCACTTGTACACCTCCATGATATCTCCTCATTCTACGTCTCTCCAGAGAGTGGAGATTCAACGCTCTAAGTCTATCTTCATACGGGAGATTTCTTATACAGTAAATCATTTTAGTCATTCTTCTTTGTATGTTCTCCAATGAATCTATATCCATCCTGTAGTAAGGAGACCAAAACTGAGCTGCATAATCCAAATGAGGTCTCACTAGTGATGTATAGAGCTGTAAAAAAACTTTTGGACTTCTGTTGCTTATACTTCTTGAAAGAAATCCTAGTAATCTGTTAGCCTTATTGCGCACACTTAGGCACTGTTGTCTTGGCTTTAGATTCCGTGAAATGTTTCGTGTTTTACGATTTCGTGAGTTATTTAAATTCTTTCAGTAGCCACACCCAGAAACTGCTATAGTATTGTGGTCCTAATACACTCCCTATCTCCACCTAGGTTCCTAATTCACTCCCTATCTCCACCTAGGTTATTAATACACTCCCTATCTCCACCTAGATTATTAATACACTCCTTATCCCCACCTAGGTTATTGATACACTCCCTATCTCCACCTAGGTTCCTAATACACTCCCTATCCCCACCTAGGTTATTAATACACTCCCTATCCCCACCTAGGTTATTGATACACTCCCTATCTCCACCTAGGTTCCTAATACACTCCCTATCCCCACCTAGGTTCCTAATACACTCCCTATCCCCACTTAGGTTCCTAATACACTCCTTATCCCACCTAGGTTCCTAATACACTCCCTATTCCCACTTAGGTTTACACTCCCTATCCCACCTAGGTTCCTCCTCCCACTTAACTCTTTCCTCTAACAACCTCTACCTAAATTTCTGATTATTCTTGATCCACAACAGTTTTCTCCATCTTCCCGCCACTCACAAAGTCTTTCATGAAATCTTGGTTAAAGTTTAGCCCATTATTTCTTGCGACTTTAAAAAAGGCGCAGTTAACTAAGATTAACTAAGATTGTTCAACTGCCTCCCAGCATACATCAGGGGGATTACCAACAAACCCCTGGCTGTCTTCAAGCAGGCACTGGATAGGCACCTAAAGTCGGTACCTGACCAGCCAGGCTGTGGTTTGTACGTTGGACTGCGTGCGGCCAACAGTAACAGCCTGGTTGATCAGGCTCTCGTCCAACATGAGGCCTGGTCACAGACCGGGCCGCGGGGGCGTTGACCCCTGGAATTCTCTCCAGGTAAACTCCAGGTCCAGGTAAACAAAAGGTAAGGTAACTAGTTATTGGCTAATATTAGGGTACCTGCCTTTCGGAGACATTAGGATACATGATCAAGACCATAATTTGGTAAGATATACTTGTTTTATATAATGTATAAGAATTTTATAGAAGAAAGAAATTCTTAGTTATCAAGTTCACAATAATTTTTCATTAATCATACACAGTCCACTTTCAATACAGCCAGTGTTTCTGGCTTGAAATATTTTATTTAAGAAAAACTGAAGACCCTTATGTTCATATAAATGTGAGGTCCAGACATGAGTTGGGGAGCTGGGACGGTGAGCATTGAAGGGAGAGTAATGTGGTGACCCATTATTACTAAAGTGCCACACGTCTCCGAGGTATATCACTATCAGTAAGTGTGATGTGTTTTACAGGTGCCAAAGTTCTTCCCAGTTATGTGTGTGAAATGTTAACTCAGGATTGTACCTGTGGAATTTATACACGTTTTCTCACTATTATTATTATTATTATTATTATTATTATTATTATTAGTAGTAGTAGTAGTAGTAGTAGTAGTAGTATAGTATTATCATTATGGTAAGCAGGCGTGGGTAGCACTCAGAGAAGTGGTAGCTTGCCTCTTGGGCAGCATTTGAGCCAAGGGAAGTTTCAATTCTTTGTGTGGGTGGGTCTTAGCTGAACATTGATCTAGTAGCTTGCCTCTTTGATAACCTCTGAGAAAACCGGAGTGGGTGGGGTGTGTGGGGGTTTCCGAGAAGTTGGTTTAGCAGTTAATCAGCAAAAAGGGTTGAATGCCAGTATGGAAGCATATCAGTCAGTAACAAAATTTGTAGTGTACTACAGTTTGTTTACTCTTCAGTTTTAAGGTGTTTTCTCACAAATTCTGGATTATTTTCCCTTCATACCTGTATTTGTGTACTAATTACAACAGTGCAGTAAACAGGCAATTTCTCTAAAGATCAAGAACAAAATTAGTGCACTGGTGCGGGAATATGACTTTCCATAATCAACTATCTCTGCTATTATCAATAAAATAGAAATTATAAAGAACATAAAAGTAGTTGACGGACTTGAGTTAGTGTAAAAAGGCGGAGAAATTATCATAGAGGTGGAAAGACTGGATAAGAGAGGAGCAGATAAAATATGATAGTGTCTGCAAGTAACTTCTGACAGTGTACAAGCTTCCATGCGGAAGTGGAACAGAATTCTTCCTCCGTAAGCCATGCGTGTCGTAAGAGGCGACTAAAATGCCGGGAGCAAGGGGCTAGTAACCCCTTCTCCTGTATATATTACTAAATGTAAAAGGAGAAACTTTCGTTTTTCCTTTTGGGCCACCCTGCCTCGGTGGGAAACGGCCGACGTGTTGAAAGAAGAAAGATGTATATATATATATATATATATATATATATATATATATATATATATATGTGTGTGTGTGTGTGTGTGTGTGTGTGTGTGTGTGTGTGTGTGTGTGTGTGTGTGTGTGTGTGTGTGTGTATGTGTGTGTGTGTGTGTGTGTGTGTGTGTAGGCAATGGGGTCGAAGATGTATGGGGTAGATTTAAAAATGTAGTGTTAGAGTGTTCAGCAGAAGTTTGTGGTTACAGGAAAGTGGGTGCGGGAGGGAAGAAGAGTGATTGGTGGAATGATGTAAAGAGAGTAAGGGAGAACAAGTTAGCATATGAGAGGTTTTTACAAAGTAGAAGTGATACAAGGAGGGAAGAGTTTATGGAGAGAAAAAGAGAGGTTAAGAGAGTGGTGAAGCAATGTAAAAAGAGAGCAAATGAGAAAGTGGGTGAGATGTTATCAACAAATTTTGTTGAAAATAAGAAAAAGTTTTGGAATGAGATTAATAAGTTGAGGAAGCCTAGGGAACAAATGGATTTGACAGTTAAAAATAGGAGAGGAGAGTTATTAAATGGACAGTTAGAGGTATCGGGAAGATGGAGGGAATATTTTGAGGAGTTGTTAAATGTTGATGAAGACAGGGAAGCTATGATTTCGTGTATAGGGCAAGGAGGAATAACATCTTGTAGGAGTGTGGAAGAGCCAGTTGTGAGTGTGGAGGATGTTCGTGAGGCAGTGGGTAGAATGAAAGGGGGTAAGGCAGCTGGGATTGATGGGATAAAGATAGAAATGTTAAAAGCAGGTGGGGATATAGTTTTGGAGTGGTTGGTGCTATTATTTAATAAATGTATGGAAGAGGGTAAGGTACCTAGAGACTGGCAGAGAGCGTGTATTGTTCCTTTGTATAAAGGCAAAGGGGACAAAAGAGAGTGCAAAAATTATAGGGGAATAAGTCTGTTGAGTGTACCTTGTAAAGTGTATGGTTGAGTTATTATTGAAAGAATTAAGAGTAAGACAGAGAGCAGGACAGCAGATGATCAAGGGGGCTTTAGGAAAGGTAGGGGGTGTGTAGACCAAGTGTTTACAGTGAAACATATAGGTGAACAGTATTTTGATAAGGGTAAAGAGGTTTTTGTGGCATTTATTGATTTGGAAAATGCGTATGATAGGGTGGATAGGGGGGCAATGCTTGAAGGTTGTATCAAGCAAGTCCATGGTTGAGAGGAATATAATAGAATCATGTTTCATTAAAAGCAGTTTTGAAAATAATATGAATATTTCTTTTGGTTTATATAAATTGGATTCATTTATAATTAATAAAATTTGGGAAGAATTTAATGATAAATTGGACTAATCTTAATTCTTGGGAAGAGTTTCAGGTCCTTTCTTATGTTCCTCTTCACAAAGTCGTGCGTTGTTACGCTACTGTGAGGTGTAGTCTTTGTTAGTGTGATGTGACTGTGAGGTGTATTCTGCCCCTTTATAAGCCTTCTTGTCATGTTTCCTTTTATAGTTCCTTGATAATGTGAGTAGTCACGAAAGCGCTTGGAATTCTTCTATTTTTCATAGTGGTTGTCTTGCATATTTTGATATCACCTGTTTACTGTGATCTTTTTGCATATATATATATATATATATATATATATATATATATATATATATATATATATATATATATATATATATATATATATATATATATATATATATATATATAAATCATTCACTCCATCACTGTCTTGCCAGAGGCGTTCTTACACTACAGCTACAAAACTGCAACATTAACACCCCTCCTTCAGAGTGCCGGCACTGTACTTACCATCTCCAGGAATCAAGTCCGGCCTGCCGGTTTCCCTGAAACCCTTTATAAATGTTACTTTGCTCACTCTCCAACAGCACGTCAAGTATTAAAAAACATTTTTCTCCATTCACTCCTATCAAATACGCTCACACATGCTTGCTGGAAGTCCAAGCCCCTCACACACAAAACCTCCTTTACCCCCTCCCTCCAACCTTTTCTAGGCCGACCCCTACCCCGCCTTCCCTCCACTACAGATTTATACACTCTCGAAGTCATTCTATTTGGTTCCATCTTCTCTATATGTCCAAACCATCTCAATAACCCCTCCTCAGCTCTCTGGATAATAGTTTTGGTAATCCCATACCTCCTCCTAATCTCCAAACTACGGATTCTCTGCATTATATTCACACCACACATTGCCCTCAGACATGACATCTCCACTGCCTCCATCCTTCTCCTTGTTGCAACATTCACTACCCATGTCTCACACTCATACAAGAGTGTTGGTATAACTATACTCTCATACATTCCTTCATACATATCCTTCATATACCCATCTGCTGACACATCCACTCCCAAATATCTGAACACATTCACCTCCTCCATACTCTCTCCCTCCAATCTGATGTCCAATCTTCCGTTATCTATTTTTTGTTATCCTCATCACCTTACTCTTTCCTATATTCACTTTAAATTTCATTCTTTTACATACCCTACCAAACTCATCCACCAACCTCTGCAACTTCTCTTCAGAATCCCCCAAAAGCACAGTGTCATCAGCAAAGAGCAACTGTGACAACTCATACTTTGTGTTAGATTCTTTATCTTTTAACCCCACACCTCTTGCCAACACCCGAGCATTCACTTCTCTTGCAACTCCATCTATAAATATATTGAACAACCTACTTCCTATTCCATACATTTGCAACATCTGACACATTGCTCCCCTATCCACCCTATCATATGCCTTATCCAAATCCATAAATGCTACAAACACCTCTTTACCCTTATCTAAATATTGTTCACCTATATGTTTCAATGCAAACATTTCTTCTACACTCCCCATACCCTTCCTAAAGCCTCCTTGTTCATATGCTATCCTGCTCTCTGTCTTACTCCTAATTCTTTCAATAATAACTCTACCATACACTTTACCAGGTATTCTCAACAAACTTATTCCCCTATAATTTTTACACTCTCTTTTTTTCCCTTTGCCTTTATACAAAAGAACTATGCATGCTCTCTTCCAATCCCTAGGTACCTTACCCTTTTCCATACATTTATTAAATAAAAACACTAACCACTCTAAAACTATATCCCCACCTGGCTTTAACATTTCTATCTTTATCCTATTAATCCCAGCTGCTTTACCCCTTTTCATTCTACTCACTGCCTCACGAATTTCCACCACACTCACAACTGGTTCTTCCTCACTCCTATTAGATGTTATTCCTCCTTGCCCTACACACGAAATCACAGCTTCCCTGTCTTCATCAACATTTAACAACTCCTCAAAATATTCCCTCCATCTTCCCGATACCTCTAACTCCCCATTTAATAACTCTCCTCTCCTATTTTTAACTGTCAAATCCATTTGTTCCCTAGGCTTCCTCAACTTATCAATCTCACTTCAAAACCCACTCTCTCATTTGCTCTCTTTTTACACTGCTTCTCCACTCTCTTAACCTCTCTTTTTCTCTCCATATACTCTTCCCTCCTTGCATCACTTCTACTTTGTAAAAATCTCTCATATGCTAACTTTTTCTCCCTTACTACTTTCTTTACATCATCATTCCACCAATCGCTCTTCTTCCCTCCCGCACCCACTTTCCTGTAACCACAAACTTCTGCTGAACACTCTAACACTACATTTTTAAATCTACCCCATACATCTTCGACCCCATTGCCTACACTCTCACTAGCCTATCTATCCTCCAATAGTTGTTTATATCTTACCCTAACTGCCTCCTCTTTTAGTTTATAAACCTTCACCTCTTTCTTACTTACTGCTTCTATTTTCCTTGTATTCTATCTACCTTTTACTACCACTGTAGCTATAACTAAAAAGTGATCTGATATATCTGTGGCCCCTCTATAAACATGTACATCCTGAAGTCTACTCAACAGTCTTTTATCTACCAATACATAGTCCAACAAACTACTGTCATTACGCCCTACATCATATCTTGTATACTTATTTATCCTCTTTTTCTTAAAATATGTATTACCTATAACTAAACCCCTTTCTATACAAAGTTCAATCAAAGGGCTCCCATTATCATTTACACCTGGCACCCCAAACTTACCTACTACACCCTCTCTACATGTTTCTCCCACTTTAGCATTTAGGTCCCCTACCACAATTACTCTCTCACTTGGTTCAAAAGTTCCTATACATTCGCTTA
This sequence comes from Cherax destructor, assembly GCA_009830355.1. NCBI lineage: Eukaryota > Metazoa > Arthropoda > Malacostraca > Decapoda > Parastacidae > Cherax > Cherax destructor. The sequence continues at coordinate 982 of WNWK01029182.1, read as the reverse complement.
ACATCTCCCAAAATCTCTCTCTCTCTCTCTCTCTCCTCTACACTCCTCTCTTCTCCAGGTGCATACACGCTTATTATGACCCACTTTTCGCATCCGACGCTTATTTTAATCAACATAATCCTAACTCTCTCAGATACTCTAACTCTCTCAGATACTCTGAAACTCGCCTACCCCCTTCAGCTTTGTTTCGCTTAGGGCCAGGACATCCAACTTCTTTTCATTCATAACATCAGCAATCATCTCTTTCTTATCATCCGCACTACATCCACGCACATTCAAACAACCCAGTTTTATAAAGTTTTTCTTCTTCTCTTTTTTAGTAAATGTGTACAGGAGAAGGGGTTACTAGCCCATTGCTCCCGGCATTTTAGTCGCCTCATACTACACGCATGGCTTACGGAGGAAAGATTCTTTTCCACTTCCCCATGGACAATAGAGAAAATAAAAAGAACAAGAGCTATTAAGAAAAAGAAGAAAAACCTAGATGTGTGTATGTATATATATGCATGTGCATGCCTGTGTAGTGTGACCTACGTGTAAGTAGAAGTATCTAGATATACCTGTTATCATGCGAGTTTATGAGACAGAAAAAAGACACCAGCAATCCTACCATCATGTAAAACAGTTTCAGATTCCTGTTTCACCACACACACACACACACACACACACACACACACACACACACACACACACACACAGTTTCAACACATCCATTGAAACTGGGCAACTACCTGAGGCGTGGAAGATGGCAAATGTAGTCCCAATTTTTAAAAAAGGAGACAGACACGAGGCATTAAACTACAGACCTGTGTCACTGACGTGTATAGTATGCAAAGTCATGGAGAAGATCATCAGGAGGAGAATGGTGGAGCACCTAGAAAGACACAAGCTTATAAACGACAACCAGCATGGTTTCAGGGAAGAAAAATCCTGTGTCACAAACCTACTGCAGTTTTATGACAAGGTAACAGAAGTAAGACAC
>WNWK01029181.1:0-24653 GCA_009830355.1 Cherax destructor | reverse complement strand
AATGCTTGCCCGATGTTCGGGAATAGAATGTGAAGCTGCGGTTAAGACGGAGTTCGAGAAGAGTGTAAAACCTCATAATGGACGACGAGAAAGGAACCTCATGAAAAGCAGTAAGATGCGCGTAAAGGTCCCAATTGCTAAAGTCAAATTGCCAGCATGGGCTACGAGGAGGTGGAGAATTCGAAGGAGAAATAAGGATGATTGAAAAATGATCACTGTCATGCAAGTCCGGGAGGACAGACCAGGTGTAGACGAGGACAGTTGAGGAAGAGCAGACAGAGAGATCGATGCAGGAGAGAGAATGAGTTCGAGGATCAAAATGGGTAGGAGTACCCGTATTTAAAACATGGAGGGGGAGAGAAGCAAGAAATGCCTCCAACTGAATGCCGCGGGAGTCACAGTGAGACCCCTCAGAGGGTCGGCAAGGAAGAAACCAGAAAGGCAACATCTGGGATAGACAATACCCGAGAAGAGGAGAGATACAAAGAACAGAGTGTATACCACTTATGCAAGTGGATATGGGCTACAGTGTAATGCAGAGAAGTATGAACAAAGAGCTGACGGTATGGAATACCAGTGCATATAAAAAGAGCACTTTCGTTAAAGGTTCCATCGGAAAAAGGATCCGATGAATATAATAAATCATAGCCCGAGAAGGGATGGATAACAGCGGAGTGTAATTTGGGTTCTTGTAAACAGACACCAACAGGGAAAAACTGGGAGAGCAACACCTGAAGCTCACCCTGATTACCCCTGAGGCCTCGGATATTCAACTGTAAATAAACCATGATTTACGAAGAGAAAGCTGAAGGTAGAGGTATCCATGGACTAGTAGGGTTAGAAAAGTCCACGTGTGGAGGCAGCGGGAGACTTGTAAGCAACTGGAGGTGGAGCGGTGTCCATCAACGTTCGAGTCTTCTAATATATTCTGCTGACTTCGAGGAAGGCAGGAGGGGCCATTAGAGATGAAGGGTGAGAGGGGTGAGAACACAGAACTATGGAGTGAGTAGAGGAAGGGTGAGGACAGAGGGGATGCCGAGGAGGAACCTCGGAGCCAAGGACAGCAAAAGAATTCGAGACAGGGGTGAAAGGATGGGGTGACCACAGAGGAAGCTGCGGAGTTGGGACCCCAGAAGTGGGACGTTTAGCAAAGCGAAAATAGGAAATACAGGGAAGTCTCCCTTGAAGGCGTAGATGAGAGACAGCCATAGCATATCGGAAGCCTTCCGCCCTTTGAGACAACGGATTTCACGCTCATTTAAGTAAACTTGACAACGGCGAGAGTAAGATGGGTGTGCCTCACGACAATTAAGGCAAGTGGAAGGTAGACTACAAGAAGGATTAGCATGGTCATCGGCACCACAGACTGGGCATTCGGCCATGGACCTGCAATATTTTGCCGGATGACCAAAACGCCAGCAGTTTCTACACTGTTGCGGTGTAGGGATCACCTTTCGAACTTGTAAACAGTGTCCCGCAATGTAGACCATGGGCGGAAGGTCACGGCAGTCAAATGTTAAGCGAGCAATATTGTAATGATATTGTCTTCGCCGACGGGCAGGGAGGACAACTTTGAGATAGGAAGGTCCTGGGGCTCAAGCTGCTCCAGAATGTCATCACCACATGTTTGGAAATTTTGTTGGACAATGGTATGGGGTAGAATGACAGTGCCACTACAAGAATTGAGAAAATGATGGTTTTCAATAGTGACAGGAATAGCATCTATGGTCATAAGGAGAGAAAGATCCGAGCTTGGCCAGCATTCTGGAAATTGACGATGCGTGTGCAACTTTGAAAGCGTGAAAGGAGATATCTTTACCCACATGGTGTGGAGCGCCTTACCAATACTATGATCAGAAAGATAGGCAGTAGAAGAAGTCGGTCTCAAAGTAGAAAACTTAGTCCATTGTGTAGTGTGAAACATAGTGTTTAAGGGGAGTGTGTGACGAGCTGGTCGTTTCTGAGCTGAATGAGAATGAAGCAACGAAGTATCATCATGTAAGGGTCTTGGGCGTTTAGATGTGGACCAGAGTTGGTCCGACGTGGGACCGGCGAGCAACCCGAAAATTGCCTCACCATGAGGAAGAAGCCGGAAGCATGGTCAGAGAAGAGCGGTGGTCAGACGTATCAAAAGGGTCAGTCGGAACCGGTACTGAAGCAGGTGACGAACCGGCACCAGCAAGAGGTACAGGGGTATTGGAAGTGTCTGAAGAGTGGTCCAATAACGAGGCAGGGTCAGAACAGGGTGTGGTAACAGGAAGGGGCCCAGGGTAGTAAGTTCACGGAGTGGGACGCCCATGGTTAGGTTACTTCTTTCTTTTTGTTTTTAGAAAAAAAGAAAGAGGAAAAGAAAATAAAAAGAAAAAAAAGAAAAAAAGGGGGAACGTGGAGGAATAGCTCCTAGGAGGAATGAAAGGGGCGTAAATCCCCCTCCGCGCCCAAGAGAACCTCAACACCGCAAGTAGTGCAGATGCTGCATGGAACCCGTGCCATACCCTACCCTTCATGCCAGTAAACCAGCAATCCGGGATAGCAACCTCACATCCACCGAGCCACCTCGGTGGATAAAGAGATGGCGGCCGGACACCCACCACAAAGCATATCTCCTTCGGCCACCACCCCGGAATCGAAAGGTGGCCTCCAGAGATACACCCGTCGTAAGACACCAAAAGCCACCCCGGGAGACCGGAGAGGATCGGGACATCCCCAGGCGATCCAGATTCCAGGCAAACTACACCACCGCCAAGAACCTCAACGGAATGGGATGGACCACGGTACCCTTCCCCTACCTAGGAACTAGAATGCCTGTGGAGAGAACTCACAGGTTGAAAACGGAAAGGGAATAAGGGAGGGATGAGAAGGAGAGGAAAAAGGGAGGAGAGGGAAGATGGGATAGGGAAGGGGATTGGGGGTAATAGGTTCGGTCTGAGGAAGAAGATCAAAAGGTCTAATTCCTCAGACCAAGGAGCCTCTTCACAACGCCAAGGAGCCCCCCTTGAAGATGGTTGTTGTAGAAGTGGTAGTAGTTGTAATACTAGTGGTAGTAGTAGTACTATTACCACTCGTACTACAACTACTATCACTTGTACAATGATTATATTGCGCCTTTCAAGTCACTCTTAGCCTACATATACCTCTGTATGCGTGTATTATTTGTAACAGCTTGACAAAGCTCCTGGAGAGCGAAACGTTGCCGCAATAAAATGCACATTAGTTGCCTTTGTGTCTTTGTACCTAACAAATTGTTGGTAATTCTACCAACATTACTACAGGACTTGCCTTGCATGGGCCAGTAGGCCTGCTGCAGTGCTCATTCTTTTGTAATACGAAGGGTTCAAAGGTGTGCCAGTTGCAGTTGCGGAATAAGAGCGGGCACCTTGGATTTAACTCTTCTCTTGTTAGTAAATATAGGCAGTTACCTAAACTAGGAGTCAGGTAGACATATAATCAGAGATGCGGTCTGAAGGATTTTACACAGATTATTGACAAGGATAGCAGGTAGACACTCGTTCTGTGCACTATTAATAACAAGACACAAACACATACGGAGACTAAGACAAGGACAATGTTTCTTTGTTGAAGAATTTCATTTATTAAGTCACCTACCAGCCAGCAGCAGCAGCAGCAGCAGCAGCAGCATGGAAGCACTGAACAACCATCTTTCATATCCCTCAAGGTTTTTTCCTCTCCCTTGATCCGTTTTTATTGTTGACTCTGAGGAGACATTAATAGCAATTTCAAGAGACTTGAATTTTTTAATTATTTATGAGATATAATATCTAGTCAACAGTAAAGAATAATTGCACATTTATATAAAATTGAAAATATATATAATTTATTTCTACTCGGGAGAATTCACGAAATTATGAAGTTTTCTTAATACTTTACGTAGCGGAATTTGAAACAATTGTATAAATACACAGTATGTTTAAGCTTTCGATAATTTTGATAGACACTCTAAATTATATACAGAGAACTTGTGATATTCTTGGACTTATACTTTTTGCAGAAAATACCAGATTTTAACTGACAAATTGGTAACCGTAAAAGTTTATCTAGGTATTACTGGTCCATGCACACTAATAGTTGTGAATATATTTAACCAACAATGTAAGGTAAACAGCTCTTAGAACTGTTGAAGGGTATAATCCCATATATGGTGCAAATGTTAGAATTGCAAGAATTATGTACCTAGCGTACATAAGACCGTTGCTAGATTACCAATGTACTAGTTCTGTTCCTGCAACACAATAGAACTATTGAAAAACTCGAAAAACACAAAATAAAGCCCACTAAAATAGGACTGGAGCTGCTGCGTGATCAGAATAATGTTGTCTCTTGAGAATTAATAAAACATATAATTTATGGGTAAGTGAATCAAGATGGATGGTTCCACTGTGACCCCGCCTCCTCCTGCTTCCACTCACCTGTCTACAGTATATAAGCCACTTCTCCGACCATATGCTGTACTTTCTACAAGAGTGATGGAGTGAACACATCGACTCATGGCTGAGGGACTGATTACCTCAAACTCCTCCTCTCCTTATTCCTCTCTGTTTTGTATTGGACTGAAGAAGCCACTGTGTGGCGAAACGTTTCCTTAACAAAGATTCCCATACCTAGAGTATACCTGGAGAGGGTTCCGGGGGTCAACGCCCCCGTGGTCCGGTTTGTGACCAGGCCTCATGGTGGATCAGGGCCTGATTAACCAGGCTGTTACTGTTGTCAGCACGCATACAGACGTACGAACCACAGCCCGGCTGGTCAGGTACTGACTTTAGGTGCCTGTCCAGTGCCTGCTTGAAGACAGCCAGTGGTCATTGGTAATCCCCTTATATATGCTGGGAGGCAGTTGAACAGTCTTGGGCCCCTGACACTTATTGTGTTGTTTCTTATCGTGCTAGTGGCACCCTGTTTTTCATTGGGGGATGTTACATCGTCTGCCGAGTCTTTTGCTTTCATGGGGAATGATTTTCGTGTGCATGTTTGATACTAATTCCTCTAAGATTTTCCAAGTGTATATAATAATGTATCTCTCCCTCCTGCTTTCTAGGGAGTACAGGTTTAGGAACTTCAAGCGTTCCCAGTAATTGAGGTGTTTTATCATAGTTATGTGTGCCTCAGACTTTACTCTGTTTACTACTACTCTTTGTGTTTTATTTGTTAGAAATTATAGATCCATCTACCAACTTTTCCTGTTATTCCTTATCAAGTATTTTGTGTGCTATTACACCATGGTCACACTTGTCAAAGGCTTTTGCAAAGTCTGTGTATATAACATCTGAATTTTGTTTGTCTTCTAGAGCATCCAAGACCTTGTCATAGTGGTCCAGTAGCTGGGGCAAACAGGAGCGACCTGCTCTAAATCCATGCTGCCCTGGGTTTTGTAACTGATGGGTATCTAGATGGGTGGCGATCTTGCTTCTTAGAATCCTTTCAAAGATTTTTATGATATGGGACGTTATCACTATCGGTTTTCAGTTCTTTGTTATTGCTTTACTGCCCCTTTTGTGGAGTGGGGCTATGTATGTTGTTTTTAGCAGATGTGGGACGACCCCTGTGTCCATGCTCCCTCTCCTTGCAATTCTTGATGAACACGGAGTTCCATGAGTCTGGGCCTGGGGCAGAGTGCATGGGCATGTCATTTATCGTCTTTTCGAAGTCATTTGGCGTCAGAATAATGGCTGATAGGTTTGCGTCTACCAAATTCTGTGGCACTCTCATAAAAAAATTATTTCGGTCTTCGACTTTCAGACTGGTTAGCGGCTCGCTAAAAACTGAGTCATATTGGGACTTGAGTAGCTCACTCATTTCGTTGCTGTCATCTGTGTAGGACCCATCTCGTTTAAGTAGGGGCCCAATACTGGATGTTGTTCTCGACTTTGGTTTGGCATAAGGAAAGAAATACTTGGGTTTCTTTCGATTTCATTTATGGCTTTTAGTTCTTCCCGCTTGTCTTGACACCTGTATGATTCCTTTATCTTTCGTTCGATGTTGTTATTTCTCTGACCAGTGTCTCCCTACGTATTGCAGATATAATGGCCTCTTTTTGCCGTTCTGTTATTCTTTGCCTTTGCCTTTGTTCTAGACAGGTTGGGATCTGAGGTGCTTAGGCTATCTTCCCAGTCTATATCATTTAGGACTTGGTTTACTTGGTCCCACTTCATGCTTTTGTTATTGAAGTTGAATTTGGTGAAGGCTCTCTCGTTACTGGTTACATTTTAACGCTCTGGGGCCCCGCACATCCATGTCTGAACCTCTATTATGTTGTGACCTGAGTACATTGTTTTTGATATGGTGACATTTCGTATCAGGTCATCATTGTTAGTGAAGATGAGCTCCAGTGTATTTTCCAATCTTGTTGGCTCTATTATTTGTTAGTTTAGGTGAATTTGGTGCAGAGATTTAAAAGTTCGTGTGTGTGCGAGTTTTCATCTGAGCTGCCTCCTGGTGTTATCTCTGCTACCACATTATTTGTTGTGTTCCTCCATTTTAGGTGCCTTAGGTTGAAATCCCCCAGTAGCAAGATGTTGGGGGCAGGAGCTGGAAGATTTTCCAGACATTAGTCAGTTTTCAAAAGCTGTTCCTGGAATTGTTGGGACGTTGCATCCGGAGGCTTGTATACAACCACGATGACCAGATTTTGGTTCTCGATCTTTATTGCTAAAACTTCACTACATCATTTGAGGCATTTAGTAGTTCTGAACATATAAGTGACTCTGTGATATACAGTCCAACCCCCCCGTTTTGCCTGTTCCCTCTGTCGCATCTGTATAGGTTGTAACCCGGGATCCATATTTCATTGTTCAAGTGATCCTTTATGTGAAAACCACGAACATTGCGTTTGACTCTGTAAGCAGTCCACGTATGAAAGGTATTTTGTTGTTCGTTGCTGGCTTTAGACCCTGTATATTTGCAAAGAAGAATGTCGTCGGATTGGTGGTGTGCCTTGCAATATAGGTTATAGCACTGTCTTTCCTGAACTGAAGAGTGACACATTTCAGGGTGGAAAAGCTTTCAGAAAGGGAGGTTGCATTTTCCTGTTGTCATATGGGCACGGCATTTTCTGGGGTGGTCAAAGTTGCATGTCCCATCCGTTTTTCCATATATTCCATGCCTGCATATACCATGTACATAGAATTTGCATATATTGTATAAGTGTCTCAATCTTCAACTTTTGCTACACCCACTCACCTACAACATTCACTCACCTAGAGCACCCACTGATCTACAACACCCACAACACATATTCATCTACAACACCCGCACTCCCTACAACACTGACACCCCTACAACAGACACACTCCTACAACACCCACACCACAATAATTACTCAACAACAATACCTACTCACCTACAATACCCACTGACAGCATCCACTCACATATGGCACCTACTCACCTACAATACGCACTCACCTACAACACCCGCTCACAGCACCCACTCGTGTACAATACCCACTCTCCTACAATACCCTCTCACTTACGATACCCATGCCCCAACAACACCTACCCCCAACAACACACACACACACCCTAACAACACTACAACATACACGCCCCGAGAACCCCCTCAAACCTTAAACACCCAAACCCCTAAAACATTTACAACCCAACAGCACCCACACCCTAGCAATTTCCACAACCTTACTACCCCTCTCACCACTATAAAACATACCCTTATACCATCTAAAGCTCCCACTCATCCATTATAATATCTTCAAATTTATACAATTTACATTACTCAATCAGTGAAAACTATTTACCACATCTGTCAAGTATTGGAATCTATCTACCACAAATCTCGGGTACTAGAAATTATCTACAAGAAGTCAACACTGGAAAGTATCTATTACATCCTCATTGATTAGAAACTACGACATCTCCCAGGCACTAGAAATCATACACCACTTACCCCAGGCTTTGGAAAATAAGTGTCATGAGTTTCATAAAATTATCCTTATTGGTTTGCATTCTATAATTACGACACTAACACCACTTGTAATACATAACTGCAAGACTGACACCATCCAGAGCTACCATCCGAAAATTGAAGCACTGTCGTGGGAGAAGGCGGGGCCATGATCAGAGTCGAACAAAGGTCAGTGGTATAAAAAGGGGTAGAACTGAACTTCCGTACAGGAGTCAGACAACGAGGCGTTTCCCAAAAGTGATAAGGGGTTTGAAGGCCCATGAGTGTGCTGGGGTCAGTTAAGGGTGTGGCTGGGATAAGGATTGACCGGGAGGAGGTAAAATATGAATGAGACTGTCAGTCATTAAAGTGTTCTTTTTTGTGTGTGTGTTAAAACGGGAAGAGATTGGGGGATGAGGGAGAGCTCCGGGAAGAAACAAATAAAAACAACAGTTTACCCCATTCCATGTGCGGCAGGAAACCCCTTCCTACCCTACCCTTTATGAAAGTAAACCAGAATTCCAAGATGGCACCCCCTGCCAGGCTCAGCCGGCAAAAGAGGCGGACAACCGGAAACCAGCAGAGAATCATACCCTATTTTTTCCGCCACTTCCCGAAACCAACAAGTAGCATCCAAGGACACTTTCGTCATCGAGGACACACGAGGCTGCCTACCTGGAGTCTGCAGGGCGGCTCAACACATTCCCAGATAATCCAATTCTCACGGCAAACAACATCACCACTTAGGTTCTTAACGAGAGTGATGGTTAATCCTTTTTCCCTCAACATAGTAACAGGAACACACAAAGGAAATATCCCTAAAAACTGAATGGGCAGGAGGAGAGGGAAGTGGGTTATATTTGGAATTGATCCGATGAAGAGACAAGAGGTGAAATTTATCCGATCAAGTGCCCTTCATAACGCCAAGGACCCCCTCCCCCTCACCCCCGCCAAAAAAAATCTTACTGTTGTGATAAATTTTTCTGATTTTACTGTTTCTGTGACTGGTGTTGAGACAATGGAATTTTGAGTGCTACTGTTAATTTGACTGTTTTCTTTCTGTTACCGTACCTGTTATTGCGAGAGTTGTAACTGTCACTGATGCAGCCTTACTCTCCTCGGGAGTAGCCACCTGCTTACTGATGCATCAGAGACTAGCAAAGCTTCTTATGTATCTTCCTGGTGGGGGAGCGAGAGGGGTTAGGAGGGGGGAGGGAGGGAAGGATGGGAGGACGGGGTATGTTTGTGTAGGTTTACACACAAAATGAAAAGTAGTTTTCCATGCATAATTAAGGCATACATACACGTGCATGCGTCTACTCACACACGCACACACATACACACAACACACACACACACACACACACACACACACTCACATGAACACACACACATACTCTCAGGCCCCGGTGGCCTGGTGGCTAAAGCTCTCGCTTCACGCACTGAGGGCCCGGGTTCGATTCCCGGCGGGGCAGAAACATTTCGAAGTGTTTCCTTACACCACACAACAGGCCTAGTGTCTAATTGACATGTGCCTAGGACAAAATGGTAACTAACACACACACATACACGCACATACATATGCGCACACATAGGAGCAGGCAGGAATAACAAGGGAAAACGCTAAAATAAACCAACACATACCTGACAGGACGGAAACAGCAAGTGATAGGCCGAGAAGATGTGTCGGAATGGGTGTATGTGACGTGTGGGGTTCCACAGGGATCAGTATTAGGGCCGATGCTGTTTCTTTTACACATGATTGACAAGATGGAAGGGGTACAATGTGAGGTATCCCTGTTCGCAGATGGCGGGAAGGTAATGAAGTGAATACAAACAGGACACGTCCAGGACAGGTTACAGACGGATCTAGATAAGCTGCAGGCCATGTTTGGCAAATGGTTCCTGCCGGAATTTAACCCCGGTAAGTGCTAAGTTATGAAGTTTGGGGAAGGACAAAGATCACAGATGTAGTGCAGACTCAAGAACCTGGGGTGAGTATTATACCGAGCATATTACTTTAGTCACACATCAACCAAATAACTGCTGCAGCTAATGCGCGTCTGGCAAATCTAAAGTAAAGGGTCATTCACGACACTGTTTTTAGTGGGCAATGCATGTTATAGAGGTTTTTTTTTGTTTTTATTTGGAAAAAATATTAACACATTCATCAATATCGAAGTATATATACAGATGACTCGTGTACATCAGGTCCATATTGGAATATGCACCACCAGTATGGAAGCCACAACTAGACAAACACGTCAAAAAATTAGAGAAAGTGCAGAGGTTTGCAGTGAAGCCAGTCATGGAGCTAAGAGGCATGTCCTAATAAGAAAGTTTAAAGAAACTCAACCTGATAACACTGAAAGGATAAACAGATATATGATACAGATATATGATAATGCACAAAATACTGAGAGAAACTGACAAGGTGAATAGGGACAAATTGTTTGAGAGATGAGAAAAAGAAACTCGAGGACACAGCAGGAAGTTGGTCAGTTCTAGGGAAAAGAGTGGATTGATTTTGTCCTGTGGAAGTTCCAAGTTGCTTTTTTTTTGTAGGAAACTGGGAAAACTTCATTATGCTTCTTCAGGGCGTCTTTAAGGTAAATGTGCCTGTGTATTTTGGAATATTCATTTCTTTGAGATAACAAGAGAATGCCTTTTTCAGTTTTGCTTCCATCTTAGATGTTTCTTGATGAAATTTTTGAATTAGATTTAGGCTGTGTAGGTCTTTATTTACCATTTTTATTGAAGAAATTGGGATATGAGTTTCCATATGATGATTTGTGAATGTCTCAAGGAATTCACTTCAACTCATGAATTCTAATATATTTAACATTATTCCAATCAGGTGCATTAAGGTGCAGGGAACTGGGGTTATGCGATAGAGGGATGCGTTTCTATGATCACGCAGGACTGAAATATATCTACTTATTATCATTAGTTCATTCCTTCTCTAATAAATAAGAAACATTCATCAAAACATTCATCTGGATTATCGCCGGTGACGGGCTCTTGATCCAAGAACTGGACCTCACCTTCCCTTCATTAATATAATAATAATAATATTAATAACATCTTTTTTTACTACAAGTACATGTACAAGGTATACAGGTCTAGCTGACATCAATGGCATACTACTATATAGAAAGCCCCTTGTTATGCAGAGATTCGGCATAGGTCAGTTTATCCCAGGATGCGACACACCAGTCGACTAACACTCAGGTACCCATTTTACTGATGGGTGAACATAGACAACCGGTGTAAGGAAACACGTCCGATATTTCCACCCCTTCGCCGGGAATCGATCCCGGCCCCTCATCGTGTGAAGCGAGAGCTTTTGCCACACATTGAGTGTTCGGGTTCGATTCCCCGCGAAGGGGTTCAAACATCGGACGTGTTTCTTTACATCGGTTGTCTATGTTCACCCATCAGTAAAATGGATACCTGAGTGTTAGTCGACTGGTGTGGGTCGCATCCTGGGACAAAACTGACCTAATTTGCCCGAGATGCTCTGCATAACAAGGGGATTTCTATATAGTAGTATGTCATTGATGTCAGCTAGGACTGTATACCTTGTACATGTACTTGTAGTAAATAAAGATATTATTATTATTATTATTATTATTATTATTATTATTATTATTATTATTATTATTATTATTATTATTATTATTATATTAATGAAGGGAAGGTGGGGTCCAGTTCTTGGATCAAGAGCCCGTTGAATCGAATCTGACTGCCCCCCAGTCCACCAGGCTCTATATGACAGATGAGCTGTGTGAAACCTCATTCCCCGGCCTTGGATTACGGCAGGTAAACACAGGAGACCTACCTGGGGACGCCACACCACTCAGGTCTCACCTCTCACGCTGCCGTCTTGAATGCATTAATAATTATCTGGGACCTTTAGAAAAATCAGAAGAAAAGAATAATCTTTGATGGGTCGTCGCTGGCACTCAAAATAAAATATTAAATGATATTGGCATTTGTTAAGACTTTATTTAAAATTGATGAATATTCCTGATTTTTAAATGCAGACAAATTCAATGAGGCTTTTTTTTAAAAGTGGTTATAATTATAACCGTAATTTTTAAAGGGGTGGACCGGTAAGTCAGCGGAAGGCCTCGGTCAGATGACCAAAAGCTCCAAAGGCGGGTCATCATCTAAGACCCGCGTCAGGAAACACTTGTCCTGTTTCCTGACGCGGGTTGAGCTTTATTTTCTGGGTCAAAGTTCATAAATTTGAATGATGTGTCATGATTGATTTTACTATATAAGAACATAAGAAAGAAGGAACACTGCAGCAGGGATACTGGCCCATGCGAGGCAAGTCCAAGTCATCTCCCGGCTTAAACCAATGACCCTCCTAGTCAGGTCAGGACAGGTCACATCCACTTAAGGAAGGGCACGGCATCAGACCTATTTGCACAAGCTAGTCAGGTCCAGCTCACACCCACTCATGTATGTATCCAACTTTTTTTTAAATCTGCACAACGTCTTAGCTTCTATGACGGTACTCGGGAGTTTGTTCCACTCATCCACAACTCTATTACCAAACCAGTGCTTTCCTATATCCTTCCTGAATCTGAATTTTTCCAATTTAAAACCATTGCTGCGAATCCTATCTTGGCTAGATATTTTAAGCACGTTATTTACATTCACTTTATTTATTAATGTTTTCCATTTATACACATCAGTTATATCCCCCCTAATTCTAAGCCTTTCTAGAGAGTGCAGATTCAGGGACTTTAGTCTGTCCTTAAAGGGAAGCTTTCTGATACACAGGATCAACTTTGTCCTCCTCCTTTGTACGATTTCCAGTGCATTTTTATCCATTCTGTAATACTGTGACCAGAACAACCTGAGGATTGATGTTATTTATACTTCTTGATATGAAGCCAAGAATTCTGTTAGCTTTATTGCGAACACTTAAGCACTGTTGTCTTGGTTTTAAACTACTGCTAACTAGAACTCCTAAATTTTATTTGCAATCAGTAATACTAGATCTACATTATTTAGTTTATATGTGGCAAGGGTATTTCCCTGTCCAACGCTTAGAACTTTTCATTTGTCTATATTAAACTTCATCTGCCACTTCTGCGACCATTACATCAGTCTATTCAAATCTTCCTGGAGTGCTCTAATGTCCTTGTCAGAATGAATTCGAAGGCCTATTTTCGTATCATCGGCAAACTTGCTTATGTCATTATTTATTCCTTCATCTATGTCGTTTATGTAAATTGTGAACAACAAGGAGCCCATCACTGACCCCTGTGGAACACCGCTTGTGACGTGCCCTCACTCTGATTTCTCCCTATTTATGCAAACACTCTGCTGCCTATCTGTCAACCATGCCTCTATCCAGGAAAAAATTCTCCTCCTATTCCGTGTGCCTTAATTTTCCTCAATAGTCTCTGATGTGGGACTTTATCAAAAACCTTATTGAAGTCCATATACACAATATCATATTCATTACCATGATCTACTTCCTCAAATTCCTTAGTGAAAAATGTTAGTAAATTCGTAAGACTTCCCTTCGTAAAACCGTGTTGAGATTCATTAATCAGTTTATACCTTTGAAGATGGCTACGAATTGCCTCTGCAAATATTGATTCCATAAATTTTCCCACTATGGAGGTTAGGTTTACTGGTCTGTAGTTTGAAGTTAAAGACCTATCTCCTGTTTTGTAGATAGGTATCACTTTTGCCATTTTCCACTTATCTGGCACTATGCCAGTTTGTAGTGATATGTTGAAAAGATTAGCCAAAGGTTTTGCTAAACTCCTCTTTACATTCCTTTAAAACCCTTGCAAACAATTCATCAGGGCCTCGGGATTTGTTAGGTTTTAATTTATTTATTTGTCTAAGGACCATGTCACTTGTGACCCTAATCGTGCACAGTTTATTTTCGTCCTCTTTTACATAATTTATTATTTCTGGAATTTTGCTAGTGTCTTCCAGTGTAAAAACTGAGAGGAAGTAAGTGTTGAAATTCTACACACATCCTTATCACTGTCGGTGAGCTCACCAGAGTAACTTTTGGGTGGCCTATCTTGTCCCTAATCTTACTTCTGTATACCTGAAATAATCCTTTTGGGTTAGTCTTCGATTCCCTTGCGACTTTAACCTCATAATTTCTTTTTGCTTTTCTTATTCCCTTTTTTATCTTTCTCTTCAACTGAATATATTGATTTCTTAGCTGGCCTTCTCTTTTGATTCGCATCAAGAAAGTCGCTTGACTCAAAATTTCCTGTCAAATTGCTTCAGTCAATTTGTCTAAAGTTAAAATCTCCCATTAGCACAACATTTTCGTATGTTCATGCCTTACGAATTTCGTCCCATAGAAGTTTACTGCACTCCCTATCAAGGTTTGGGGGCCTGTAAATCACACCCAAGACTAGTTTTTTACGGCCTTCGAGAAGCTATATCCACACAGATTCAGTGGCCGACGCTTCTAATTTTATATCTCGCCTAATGCAACAATTTAAATTATCTATGACAAACATCGCCACTCCACCACCCTTCCTGTTTACCCTATCAGTGTGGAATAATTTATAGCCTTTTATGTGGCATTCAGAAGGCATTTCTCTATCTTTCAGATTGAACCAGGTCTCCATTATAGCAATAATATCTATTGTTCCTGCACTTGCAATTAATCGTAGCTCATCTAACTCATTTCTAACACTCCTAAACCTTAAGAGAGCTAGTCTCTCACCACTCTCTGCTGTCTCCATTTGTTTGCTGACCAGTTCCATTGTCTTTATTTGTAAATTTATGATGAATAATGTCTTTTTAACACATCCCTGAGGCATCCTGGTAATTTCTACTGTTTTCAACCCACGTGCTGCGACATGTTTGTTTCCCATACCTTACCTCTATCTTCTATCAGTTTAAAATCCTAGACAGGTCAGCAATGGCCCTCTCGATCGAGTTGGCCAATGCTCCCACCCCTGCCCCAGAGAGATGTGCCCCATCCCTTACATATCATGCTTACCATAGAAGTTGTCCCAGTTGTCAATGAATGGGATTGCAAGTTCCTTGCAGTATCTGTCTAGCAAGCAATTTACACCAATTGCCCTGGATATTCATTCATTGCCCATTCCCCTTCTAGGCAAGATGCCACATATAATTGGGACCCCTCCCTTAGACATAATTAAATCTATAGATGACCTGTACTTATTTAGCAGCTCTACTCTCCTACCCTTCCCATTATCATTTCCACCAGCACTGAGACAGATAATAGGCTTGTTCCCATTACCTGTCATGATATTAGCCAACCTGTTGACTATGTCACCAACACTAGCTCTCTCACCTTCCTATATTTGTTACAGAAAGCACGGTCCATATATCTTACCTGTGAGTCCTTAACCACAAGAATGCGCTTACCACTATTAGCAGGGGAAGTAGTACCTTTAACTTTACTAACCATTGACGTACACTCATCCAGGAGAACAGATAAGTGATTTCATACCTTCAAATCTTCTCTCTCAACTTTCATTATTTTGATGCTCCTCCCACATGTAGCAGGAGGAGCTGGACTGCTCCTCACTGCTGGTAGCCTCATTTACTTCACCCACTCCACCCACCTCACATTTACTCCCAGACCTATTGAAGTGAACCTTCAACCTCCTAATTTCCTGCTGGTGAAGTAGGACCTCCTCCTTCAACACTCTAATCAGATTTTAAAATACTGCCGAAGCAAGCCATGGCTTTGTAACCCTCCACTCTAATCCTCAAAGCAGTCCAAGACAGTATGACTACTTGAGACCACTGACCACTGAGACCACTGAGTCATATGCTCATGTATACGCATGAATATGTATACAATATGCACATGTTTTGAATCTAAACACACACACGGGCTAATAATCGTTTGTGATTACAACCCCAACGAAATAAACTGAGAGAACTGGGACCCACAGGAGGAGCTAAAGACGTGGAGACTAAGATAATGAAAATGGTTAGGATTTTTTTTTTTGTGCCAGCATTTTAAGCACACGGTAAGAGAGAGGAAGATATAAGCCAGCAGTAAGTAAGTTTATTCAGGTATAAACAAATACATTTACATAGATTATCATACATAGCAGCATATGTGTAGAGAACCTAGGATAACACAAAAAGTCAGACAGAGTGACTTATTTCCATTGGGGTCCTTGGTCTAATATTTATCACAATGCTGAAATAGAATATGAGATCCCCCTGGGTGCTAGTGCTGAATTTTGAATACCTTGGGGAACAAAACATAGGGTTAGAACCACATTTCAGAGAATTAAACTTTAAATGAATGAGAGAATTCCTGAATACGGTGCAGTGGGAAAGGGAACTCAAAGGAAAATAAACGAATGAGATAATGAAGTTCATAGTTGGAATGCACTGGGAGACAGAAGAGAACTTCATACCTGGAGATCTACGTCTAGATATGAAGAAAATAGCAAAAAAGCAAGGAAAGTCTTTGGCTCTACTACAGATGCTGAAAGAAAAAATGTAGCACAAGAGTATGAAAAACTATAGAAAGCAAAGAAATGAGAGCAGTGATGTGTACAGAAGATGAGAAGAGAGGCTGAGAGACAATTTGGGAATAGCACAGCAGCATAAGCAAAATATAAACCGAAGCAGCTTCACAGCTAATGCAGAAGAAAAGACAGAAAAAAAACCCATTGTAATTCAATTATAGAACGAAGGAGAAGAGCCTAGAGAAACGACGTGCAAATCTGTGCTAAGGGTAACGAATAGAACGACAAGCACTGCACACTATACACACAAGAGAGAGCTGGATAAACTACAGACAATGGGCTCTGAGATCAGAAACACTGTATGATAAACTATGCTGTACAACAAATCATTAGACACGGGACAGTTGTCAGAACCCTGGTATACAGTGAATTTATTTCCCATATTAATCTTCTGCTAAGTAATAGAGCACTTGTAGGAAGGGGATTGCATAAAAAATAGGAGATACTAGTTCAGCTATGCAAATCATGTCTTACCAACCTGATGGAGTTCTAATAAAATGACAGAACTGAGACTGGAGAGAAGAATTTATGAACTGCACATTCTTGGACTGCAAGAGAGTATTTGATACAGTTCCTTACAAGAAACTGGTAAAAAAATCTTTAAGTACAAGCAGGAATAACAGGAATGCACTTCTATGAACCAAAGGAGAGGAAGGAAACAAAGAGTAATTGACAAAAAAGAGATGCCAGAATGGGGCGAAGTAACAAGTATTGTTTTGCAAGGATCAGTGTTATGATCAGTATTGCGTCTAGTACATGTGAATGACATACCAGATGAGACTGAGCCAGATATATCTTTGTTTGCTATTACAACCTCAGGATCTAAGGCCTGTTATCCTGAGTGTAAAAGGGAGCTTGGAGCAAAGAAACACAGTAGAAAATGCTTTGAATTGTATTTCCTTCACAAAGAAATTATATATATATATATATATGAGTTTTGTATTTTCCTTCACCAAGTATATTATAAGGCTTTATGCAAATATGCACACTATATACAGAGATAGTAGTATTAGTGCACGCCATGGTAGTCAAGGCAGAACAACAGCCAGTAGACAGAGACGACCGTACAACAACCAGCTCAGGGAGGGAATGACAATGGCAAACATGTGAGTGGAATCCACGTCACCTTTCCCATTGCCAGACCCGCAATATGATTGGTTGAACCAAGCTGTTGATTTGGTGATGGGGCCCCAAATCACCAAATCCTTAACAAATGGTTCGCTGGTTGGTGAGGCAGCCTATGTGGGTGTGTTATCATGCTCCAAATAAGGGGGACGTACTCTTTGCACGCAACACCCCAACCTCAAGAGGGCTCAGGACTAGGCTTACACCTCAAATCGGTAGAGTGCCGCCATGGCACGATACAATAATGGGACCACCTTTTCCCTCATCCATCTCACTTATTAGATAAAGCTAAACTTTTCTCGAGACATAAAGTTCGGCTTTAAACTTAAGAGTGAGACAGCAGACGGTAGGGCTAACGTAGGTCCAAGATACCTGCGGTCGGTAGCAAAATATCCCTCACTAACAAAAAAAAAACTATTTAGGGGGAAAAAAAGAGCTGGCTCTACCCAAAGACCCTAGCACATCCTAACTTATTGCATTCTAGATAACACATCAGCCAGCATATTGTCTTTGCCAGGAATGTGTTTAATACAAAAACAATAAGGTTGCAGTCTGAGGCTCCATCTCTTGAGTCTTGTGTTGTGATTTTTCATGGATTGGAGGTACACCAGAGGGTTGTGGTCGCTGTAGATGGTGACCACCTGTGAGGACTGGCCCACGTAGATGTCAAAGTGCTCTAATGCCAATATCAGAGCCAGGGCCTCCTTCTCTATAGTGGAGTAGGCCCTCTGGTGTGGTGCATACTTAGATGAGAAGTATGCCACAGGCTGCAACCCATCGTTCCCAGATTGCAGAAGCACTGCCCCCACCCAAGACTCACAAGCGTCTATCTGTAAAGAGAAGGGTTTTGAAAAGTCTGGAGACAAAACAATGGGTGCAGTACAAAGTAATCTCTTTGCTTTCGTAAAAGCATTTTGACATTCTGGGGTCCAATTAAAGGGAACTTTGTGATTGGTAAGTGAGGTTAGAGGTGCAACAATATCTGCAAAAATTTTACAGAATCTTCTATAAAACCCTACCATCCCTAGAAAACGTTGCAGGGATTTCCTGTCAGGGGGTACTGGATAATTTTTAATGGCAAGAATTTTTGCAAATTTAGGGGCCACTTTGCCACTACCTACTGCATGGCCCAAAAAATTACTAGTAGATTGACCAAAGGATGACTTTGATAAATTAACAGTTAAGTGAAAACTCTGGAAGGTCTAAAAGAGAGCCTTAAGCCTAAACATATGTTGGTCCCAAGTATCCGACACAACAACTATGTCATCTAGGTAAGCGGCCGTGCCTTCAAGTCCTTTAATAGCCTGATGGATCAGTCTCTGGAATGATGCAGGAGAGTTTTTCATTCCGAAGGAGGTCACTGTATATTGATAATGACCTCCTGGAATTACAAAGCAGAGATTTCTTTCGCCTTATCTGTTAAAGGTACTTGATAGTAACCTTTAAGGAGGTTCAATTTGGATACAAAGTTGATTACGTCATCCAGACGTGGCAGAGGATAAGCATCTGCAATTATGACCTCATTCACCTTACGGTAATCTGTACACATTCGAAACCCTCCATCAGCTTTGTTAACAAGGATGCACGGTGAAGCCCACTGACTAGATGACTCCTCCACTAAAACATGCTCTAACATAAATTCTACCTCCTGCTAAAGTAGCCTATGTTTTTCAGGATTATCTCTGTAGGGGAAGAGTTTAATAGGTTTAGAGTTTCCAACATCTACATCATGATATCCTAGTGTACATTTTTTTCGGCACATCCGAGAAAATATCAGGATAAGACTGTAAGAGCGCAGTTAAACTAGCTACTTGATTCTTAGTCAGCCCCAACTTTAAAGGGTTAGGGTCCTTGAGGAGGACCGAATTGGGAAGCTTTACATTAATCTCAAAGTGCAAAGAGTCAGGGTCATCAGAGGCAGAGGACATAGTCATTACTTGGACTTTATCTGGTGTATTAAAAGCTTTAATTTGATTAATGTGGTAGGTTTTACTTTTTGAGGTCTTGTCAAGGGGAGATACCACATAATTTATATCAGATAATTTACTTACAATTTGCATGGGTCCCGTAAATCTAGCTTTCAAGGTGTGGCCAGATATAGGCTCCTGCACCAACACCTTATCTCCTGGATGGAAGGAGCGAAACTTTGAATTTCTGTCATACCTCTGTTTCAGCGTATTCTGAGCTGCCTTTAAATTAACCATAGCCATCTGACGTGCACCTGCAATCTTGAAGGGTTGTAGAGGGTTGTGGAGGAGTCTTCTCCCATCCATCCTTCCTTGAGCACCCGTATTATTATTATTATTATTACTATAATCAAAAGAAGGGCTAAACCACAAGGGTCATACAGCGCTGCAGGATAGGACAGGATGCAGGGAGAATGGATTGTAAGAGGGAGAGGGATGATTAGTAGGGTATAGAGTGCAGCAGGGTAGTGGATAGTGCAAGGATAAAGTATAGCAAGAGAATGAGGTAGAAGGGACTGAGTGGAGTGCTAGAGGTATAATCTTCAGAGTTTGTGTAATCAGTTGCTGTCAAAAAGTCAATGAGAGAGTCAGGATTAAAGGAGGGTCCATCAACAAGAAGGGAAGGTGGAAATAAATGGTATAAAATACCGACACAATGGAAAAATAAACACATAAGCAGTATAATGTGATCCTTATTGAAACGTTGCCCACGCAGTGCTTTATCGAGTCACAGACAGATCTGTCTGTGACTCGATAAAGCCCACTGCGTGGGCGAAACGTTGTCAATAAAGGATCACATTATACTGCTTATGTGTTTATTTTTCCAAGAAGGGAAGGTAAAGAAAGGGCCACAGAGCGAAGACGCCGTTGGAGGTAAATTGTGCGAGCTCGTTGATAGAGTGGCCAGTCCAACAGAATATGGCGAACAGACACTGGAACCTGACAATGCTCACAGAGAGGAACAGGGAGCCTCTCCATGAGATACCCGTGAGTAAGACGAGTGTGGCCGATGCGAAGACGGGAGAGTGTAGTCTCCCAACCTCGACATTGGTGACAAGAAGAAGGCCAGAAACCTATACTCGGTTTAATAGAATGAAGTTTGTTATTTAGCAGGTCAGACCAGCGTTGTTGCCATCGGGTGCAAAGGTGGGTAGCAATGACCGCAAAATAGTCCGTGAATGGAACACCTCTATATGAAACTGGAAGGTCATGTACTACTGACCGCGCAGCAGTGTCTGCCTGTTCATTGCCCTGTACGTCAACATTACCAGGGACCCAACAAAA
This sequence comes from Cherax destructor, assembly GCA_009830355.1. Taxonomy (NCBI): domain Eukaryota; kingdom Metazoa; phylum Arthropoda; class Malacostraca; order Decapoda; family Parastacidae; genus Cherax; species Cherax destructor. The sequence continues at coordinate 3,844 of WNWK01029181.1, read as the reverse complement.
AACAATATCCTTGTGTTTGCTAGAAATTCGGTGCAACCACAGTTGGATGCGAAGAACTAGGGGGTGAGGTGTATCAAATTTTCGAATAGCCTGTAAAGCACTAAGGAAATCTGAAACGACCACAAATGGTGACACAGGTTTAGATGCAATACGGATAAGTGCCACAAGAATGGCATACAATTCAGCTGTAAATATGGTAGCCGAGGGTAATAGATGCCCTAGCACTCATCGAGGAAGCCGAAGTGACGGTGGAAACGTAATCCCGCCAGCAAGAGCATTTAGCATCGCGTATGACACGGCGAGCAATTGCTCTCCTCTGCTTAAAATCAAGGAGTCTCTCTGTGGTTCTGTTATACCGGTACCTGCCCCATGCAGCACGTTTCAAACATACTGCCCGAGCACAAGCAGGAGACCACCAAGGCACACACTTCTGAGAATGCTTGCCCGAGGTTTGTGGGATAGAATGTGAAGCTGCGGTTAAGACAGAGGACGAGATGAGATGTAAAACCTCGTCAATGGAGGACGAGGAAGGAGCCTCATGAAAGGCAGTACAATGTGTGTGAAGGTCCCATTTCGCCCTGTCAAATTGCCAGCGTGGGTTACGAGGAAGTGGAGAATACGAAGGGGACATGAGGATGATTGGAAAATGATCGCTGTCATGTAAGTCCGGGAAGACAGACCTGGTGAATTCAAGGACAGTTGAGAAAGAGCAGATGGAGACATCGATGCAGGAGAAAGAATGAGTTCGAGGATCAAAATGGGTGGGAGTACCCGTATTTAAAACATGGAGGGGAAGAGAAGCAAGAAATGCCTCCAACTGAACGGGAGTCACAGTGCGACCCCCCCAAAAAAAAAAGAAAAAGAAAATGGTGTGCGTTAAAATCGCCGAGTAACAGAAGAGGTGGCGGTAAGGAAGAAACCAGAAAATTAACATCTGGGATAGATAATGCCCGAGAAGGGTAGTGATATAAAGAACAGAGTGTATACCACTTATTCAAGTGGATATGGGCTGCGGTGTAATGTAGAGAAGAATGAACATAGAGCTGACGGTATGGAATACCAGTGCGTATAAGAAGAACACTTTCGTTAAAGGTTCCATCAGAAAAAGGATCCGATGAATATAACAAATCATAGCAAACAGACCCCAGCAGAGAAAAACTGAGAGAGTAACACCTGAAGCTCACCCTGGTTACCCCTGAGGCCTCGGATATTTCACTGCAAATAAGCCATGATTAATGAAGAGAAAGATACAAATCTAAGTTAGAGGTATCTATGGAATAGGGTTAGAAAAGTCCACGTGTGGAGGCAGCGGAAGACCTGTAATCAAAGACGGAGTGGGACACTGTGAAGAAAGGAGGGCTGTAGACGGAGAAGAGAGAAGAGGAGGAACCGGAGGTGGAGCAGTGTCCATCAACGGTCCAGTCTCTGCAATAAATCCTGCGATAGCTTCCAGTGTTTTGGAAGACAAAGATGCAGGATGTGGGACCACATTAGAGATGGGAGGAGGAGGAGAGTGAGCAACAATCTTGGAGACTATAGACTGTACTAAAGTAGAGGGCGAGGAGATGGAAGGGGAGACTGTCGAAGGGGCTTGGGAGAGGACAGGAGTGGAAGCGACCTGGGGGAGGCAGTCAAGGAAGAAACTTGGGAGGGGACAGGGGATGAAGATATTGAACGAGGAGGAGGATGAACCTCCACACACGTTACAGAACTAGTCGGAGGTGAAGAACCCGGTAATGGGAAGTTTTTTGCCAGACTTATGAGAAGGGGACGATGAGGATTAGGTGGTGGACGATGGCCTGTAGACACAGAATTGTGCGAGTGAGTAGAGGAAGGGGTGTGGACAGTATGGGATGCAGAGGTAGGGACCTTGGATCCAAGAACAGCAAAAGGATTCGAGATAGGGGATGACTGAGGATGGGGCGACCACAGAGGAAGCTGCGGAAGGTGGGACCCCAGAAGTGGTAGACGTTTAGCAATGCGAGAATAGGAAATACGGGGAAGTCTCCCTTGAAGGTGAAGATGAGAGATGGAGATAGCATATGAGAAGCCTTCCGCCTCTTTGAGACAACAGAGTTCCCGCTCATTTAGGTAAACCTGACAACGGCGAGAGTACGAAGGATGCGCCTCATGACAGTTAAGGCAAGAGGGAGGTAGATTACATGAAGGACTGGCATGGTCTTCAGCACCACAGACTGGGCATTCAGCCATGGACCTGCAATATTTCGCTGGATGACCAAAACGCCAGCAGTTTCTACACTGTTGCGGTGTTGGGGTCACCTTTCGAACTTGTAACCAGTGACCTGCAATGTAGACCGAGGGTGGAAGTTCACGGCAGTCAAATGTTAAACGAGCTATATTGCAAGGATAACGTCTTCGCTTACGGGCATAGAGGACAAAAGTGTCAACTTTAAGGATAAGTAGGTCTTGGAGCTCAAGCTGCTCCAGAATGTCATCACCACGTGCCTGGAAATTCCGTTGGACAATGGTGTGGGGTAAAATGACAGTACCACTACAAGAATTGAGAGAATGATGTTTGTCAATAGTGATAGGAATAGTATCTATGGTCGTAAGAAGAGAAAGATCGCGAGCTTGGCCAGCATTCTGGACCATGATGATGCGAGTGCCACTCTTGAGAGTGTGAAATGAGATATCTTCACCTACATGGCGTACGAGAGCTTTACCAATACTATGATCGGAAAGATAGGTAGTTGGAGTAGTTGGCCTTAGAGTAAAAAACTTCGTCCATTGAGTAGTGTGAAACAAAGTGTTTAAGGGGAGTGCATGACGAGCTGGTCGTTTCTGAGATGAATGAGAAGGGAGTGTCGTATCATCATGTAAAGGTCTTGGTCGTTGGGATGTGGGACCGGAAGTGGTCCGACGTGTGATGGGCGAGCAATCCGAAAATTGCCACACCGTAGAGGGAGAAGCCGGAATCAAGGTCAGAGAAGAGCGAAGGTCAAATGTGTCAAAAGGGCTGGTTTGAACCCCGGTACCTGAAGCAGGTGACAAACTGGCACCAGCAAGAGGTACGGGGGGTATTGGAGGTGTCCAAAGAGTTGTCCATTAACGAGGTAGGGTCAGAACTGGGTGCAGTATCAGGAAGGGGCCCGGGGGTAGTAGGTTCATGGATTGGGTCGTCCATGGTTAGGTTTCTTCTTTATTTTTGTTTTTAAGAAAAAAAAAAGAAAGAAAAAAGAAAATAAAAAGAAAAAAAGAATAAAAAAAAGGGTGGAACGTGGAGAAATAGCTCCTAGGAGGAATGAAAGGGGCGTAAATCCCCCTCTGCGCCCAAGAGAACCTCAACACCGCAAGTAGTGCAGATTCTGCATGGAACCCGTGCCATACCCTACCCTTCATGCCAGTAAACCATCAATCTGGGATAGCAACCTCACATCCACCGAGCCACCTCGGCGGACAAAAGAGAGGGCGGCCGGATACCCACCACAAAGCATGCCTCCTTCGGCCACCACCCCCGGAATCCGAAAGGTGGCCTCCAGAGATACACCCGTCACCCGAAAGATACCTAAAGCCACCCCCCGAGAGACCGGAGAGGGATCGGGACATCCCCAGGCGATCCAGACTCAACGGCAAACTACACCACCGCCAAGAACCTCAACGGAATGGGACGGACTACGGTACCCTTCCCCCTACCTAGGAACCAGAATGCCTGTAGAGTGAAGCTCACAGAGTAAAAATGGGGAGGGAATAAGGGAGGGATGAGGAGGAGGAGGAAAGGAAAAATGGGAGGATGGGGAAGATGGGATTGGGAAGGGGGGATTAGGGGGTAATTAGGTTTGGTCTGAGGAAGAAGACCAAGAGGTCCAATTCCTCAGACCGATAG